>JAMKQA010009183.1:0-28014 GCA_024699735.1 Posidonia australis | reverse complement strand
AAGTGGATTTAATTTAATTTGTTTAGTTTTAAGTCTAATTGGGTCAGAGTGGGCCAATGTGGGTCTAATTGGGCTTAATGGGCTTGTGCGGGCCTAGGTGAGCTAGGATTTTGGTGGTTGCAACCAGAGCATCAACCGGAGTAGCCTGCTGCCAAGTGACTTCAAAATCGGGGTGTCTACAGCTACACTTCCATTGAATGGCCAACTTACCAGTAATCATGTCAATATCCATCTCCGAATCTAACTCAACAAAAAATAAAGCCATGCCTGCATCCCTACAAGTACAAATGAGGTCGCAAATGGCCCTCATCTCAACCTCATTACTGGAGATATTCCAATAATAATGAGAGAAGCCCAAAATCACACAATGTAATGACCCACGTCGCTACTATCAGAAATTCATTAGCCTAAATAAATTTAACATAATTATTACTAAATTATAGGAAATAAAGGCTAATTAAAGTATCTATGCTACCAGGAACCTATAGTAAAATGGCTAGAAGACTCCAACTATGTGCACTAGGGATCACAACTACTACTCGTCTGCACCTGCAATAAAAATCACAAGAAAACACGTGAGTGATCAGAAAAGTCACTCAGCACACATCCCATGGAAAAACAAGGAAAACAAAACCAAGCTTTCCCCTTTCAAATCAGTTTATCCTCACCCGACTCCAAAACCATTTCTAAAATCATTTGATCTTTTCTTTTGAAGTCAAAAGAACATCGGAAACCATCTAAATAGCAAATCTAGGCTCTACTGGTAGAAACTGTCAAAACACGGCCATACTGGCCAAAACCTCAAGTACGGGCCATACTAGCCAAAATCACAAGTACACTGAGTCATGTTACTTGACACCAAGCAACCAACTTTGGCCACAAGCAACCATCGAGGTGCACTACACTGCCATGAACTCGTCACCTTGTGAGGAGCGAATCTGTCCCAAAGTCGTCCCACCTGAAGGACCCTCAAAGAGCTAACCCCACCTGGGAAAGATGTCCTATCACTCAAGATGACACTAGAAGGCACGTGCACTATGCGCATAGGCCAACACCACAGAGTTTCCCCTCTCAGCGTCCTTAACGTGGTACCCAGACAGTGGGAGTATCACACCTCCACACCCGATAGTACCTCGAGCCTTAATGTCCGATGACAACCGAAGTATCATACCTCTAGGTTTAGATGACACCTCAACCCGTGGACCTCAACCTCAGCCTTATGAATGATAGGCCGGGAATATAATACCTCTGGCACATGATGAACTACTTGCCTACAGTATATTTATGACATCTAGGCCTAATTATCTAGTAAATGTACACCGTGTAATTAATTGTAATATTTGAAAATGGTTTATTAATGGATAGTTTGATATTCTGATATTGTTGTGTGTATCTCACTCTCTGTGTGTGGCTGAATGTTGGTCCCTGATTGTGTTCCTGGTGTTGTGCCATGTGTGTGGGACCTTGTGCTTGTCCTGTCTCCTCCCTTATCAAGTCAGGCGGAGAGCGGCCGGTGGGATTTGAGGAGGAGGGGGAAGATATATAGGGGGAGGATGAGGGGGGAGGAGACAGTGGCAAACGAGAGAGAGAGATAGAGGTGGAGTTGGTGCCCGGGAGAAGAGGAACTCTGAGTGCACAACCATCGGTGGCCAAGGACTGCCGGAGGCTTGCCAGAGGAGCACCGTGTGGTGGTGGAGGACGTTGGAGTGCTGATCCAGGTACACGACCCCTTCCTTCCTTCTTTTCTTTCGTATTGGGGAAATGGGTTAATTACATAAAAATGATGTAAAATGCATGATAAATCATGGAAAAATGTAGGAATGATGGAAATGATGTGAATGACTTGAATGTGTAGAGATCATGCTAGGTTGTATGATTTTCATGAGTTTTTAGTAGAAAATGGTATACGTGCTACAGTGTTACAAAATGAGTTTTACACCTTTATGATTTTATTTAGAACAACTTCCATAATGGATTTGTAAATGGTTTGAAGGGTTTTGAAGTAGACTTGAAGGTTTACATCACACGTTTAATGTATGATTTTTGGTGTGTGTTTGATGAGTCTATCGGAGGTTCCAATTTCGGCGAACACATGGCTCGAGCTCAGGAGATGTATTCTGGGATCGGGCATTTCGATATGCCGAATTGGGTTCAGCATACCATTTTGCTAATAGATTTTGACTAGGGATCCTAATTTGGTAGACCGAAAATGTTTGATCTTTCGTTTCAGGAGAATTCGGTCAATCGAAACAGAGATTTTCAAGCGACCGAATTCCAAGTTCAGTCGACCGTTCAGAGTGTCTGATGCCTAGTTCGGTATATCGATTGGTTCGATTTGCCGAACCAGGCCTTTAGCCCATATGAATGAATGTGTATGGAAAATGAAAATTAGGTGGTTTAAATGGATAATGGACATGCATTAATGAAGTATTCCCCATGTGGATGACATAGAGGAATATGGAATTCAAATAAATGAAATTGAATATGGTTTTGGGCTTGAGGGACCAAAAATGAAAGGAAATTAATAAATGTTCAGTTTTGTAACGCTCCGAACCCGGGCACATTACCTAAATCAAAGTATCAAAAGCAATTACACTAATTACAACAATAAATCAAAAGCAATTACACTAATTACAACAATAATTAAATAACTGTAACTAAAGCTCATCTCTAGGAAACAATGTGCGGCTAGTAGCTCCTACTCAGGCACCGAAACTAGGCTACACTCCAACCTGCACCTAAAAACCAAACAAAGCACGCGTGAGTGACATCTAAGTTACTCAGTACGTGCCCCAAATACACACACAACAAAACTCGGCAAAACCACAAAACACAACTTTCAATTTATAAAACATGATTTTCTTTTGAAAATCCATTTCAAACATCATTTTTCATTTCTTTTAAAACACTTGGAAATCTTTTTCAAAAACATGTCTTTTTCAAAACCCAAATTCACTTTTTAAATGGTTGGGATTTCTTCCCAAAACCATAATCTTTGTCAAAACTCATATTTCTTTCTTTTTACGCATTTTAAACCATTCTCATATTTCGAGAAATCTATATTCTCGACCAAAAATACAATGCCTCACAAGGCTCAAAACCAAAACCACAAACATGGGCTGGTAACTGGTTAAAACACAATTCTTATTTATTTCTAAGATTTCATAACCAAGCACAAGTCCAATCCTAGCCAAACCACATCTTTTCATTTCCACAAATCCACACACACTTTTCTTATTAATTTCCACTTTTCTTATTGATGTTACCTTGATCAGGGGTAACTAGGCATACAAGCAATAGGTGAGGACACCATTTCCCCTACCTCCCTGCACTACCTTGGTGAATTCTCCATGCGGAAGGACACCGCCCCGACCAATTGGCCTCAATTTCTTTTCATATGAATGGGGATACATCTTTTTCTGACGTCCCATCGGTAACCCAAACACCTGGTTCAATAACCCAAACTTAGCCTCCACCGTCTCGACATCCACGATTGTGCCTGACGATTGGTTTCGTTCTACACCGCCAACACCCCAAACTCGTGGATCCACACTGGCAACCACAGTCATATCTGGCAATTGGTTTATTGGAGTCTCATACTCCAACCACATTGCCGACACAAACTTCCATGGCTCCTGAACAGATTATTATTTTCTTTTCCAAAACTCTTGGGTTTTCTCTTTAAAACCATTTTCATCTTATCCTTTTGTTGTAGGAATCATTTTCGTGCAACACATGAACCTCTACTGGGGTCCCAACTCTAAATCTTTCCAAAATCATGTATTTAAAATCATAAATTAGGTCTCATGCCCAAAAACCACACTAAACCACACATTTAATCACTTTTATTCATTTTTAGGGCTTCAAATCCAAAACTATTTCCAAATTCACTTATTTGAATTTCATATTCCTCCATGACATTTACATGGAGAAAACACCATTCACATATCCTCATTACCCATTTAAAACCATTTATTTCTATTTTGATACTCATTTATTCATGTGGGCCAGGGGATAAAATCGACAGACAGACATCTTGTTTGGTATACCGAAAATCTCTGATTCGGTATACCGAATCGTTTCGGTATACCAAAACCCCTTGTTTCGATCAATTGAGTGTTTTTGGTCCACCAAAACTAGGTATCCAGGCACAATCTGATAGTAAATTGGTATGCCAAACCTAGTTCGGCATGTCGAAATCCCCGTAGCCAAAACACTTCCCCTGTTTTAGACCCAAACGTTCGTTGAAATTGGGACCTTTGGCGAACCCAACAAATATACATCATAAAACACAAATAAAACATGGGGTGTAGACTCTTGAGTCTACTTCAAAACCCCCCAAACCATTCATCATTTCATTAAGCATGCTATTCACAATAAAATCATGAAGGCATGAGGCTCATTTTGAATTACTGTAGCATGTATACCCAAAACTCGTCTAAATCCACAAAAACTCATCTTAACCACATGATCTCTACATAAACACATCATATAATCCATTCAACACATTTCTATCATTTTTCCATGATTTATCATGTTTTATTCATCATTTTCATGCATTTTCCCCATTAAGCTAACAATGCATAACGGAAGGGAAGGAGTAGTCGCATACCTCAAGCAGCACTCCGACGACCTCCCCCACACTCCGACAAACCTCCCTACGCCCCGACGAAGCTTTTCCCATCGACGATCCACACGGACAAAGTTCTCCTCCTCCGGCTGGCGCACCACTCCTTCTTTCTCTCTTTCTCTTTCGACTTCCTCCCCTCCATTTCCTCCTCCTTCTTTATCTCCTCCACCTCCCACGTCGTGCCAGCCACCAATCCTATCACCCTAGCGTCGGATGGGATGGGAAGGCACGGGCTCTCTCTCTGTGGTGGCACGGGTTCGCGAGAGGGGAAAGAAAAGAGAAGAAGGAGATGAGGGCTCGTAAGTGAAAGAGTGAGAAGAGGGAAGGAAAAAGAAGGAAAAGACAGGCACACAAATCAAGGCAACTATGCATCCTTAAATCGGACCCCACATTGGTCCCAAAGCACTAACAGGTGCACAGATAGCCAACAAACCACCAGACACATAAGAAACAACAGATTATCCATTAATAAACCATTTATACCAAATTTACAATTAATTACATGGCTTGCAATTAAAAATGGATAATCAAGCCCAGATGTCACAAGTTTAATGTGATTTTTGAGCATAAGACCCAATAATGAATATGAATGCATGGTTTTACGTGGTTTTAAGCTTGTGACCCAAATGAAGGGTCGGAGTTACATGGAAGTGACTTCCAGCAATGAAAAAGAGAATGTATAATGGTTTTAAAAAGAAAATCCAAGAGTTTTGAAAAAAAAATGATAATGTGTTCTAGAGCCACAAGAGGATGGTGTCAGCAATGTGGTAGGAGTATGAGACTCCAAGGAAATCAATTGTTAGGTACGACGGTGGTTGCTAATGTGAAACCACGAGGGGTTGTATCGACAAATTGGTATGCAACCAATTGTCAGATACGATCGTGGTTACTGAGTTTTGAGACGGTGTAGGCTGTGCATGGGTATATGAACCTCGGCATTCGGGTCACCAATGAGACGTCAGAAGAAGACGTATCCCCGTGCATATGAAATGTAATTGAGGCCTGTTAGCTGGGCGGTGTCCTCCTGCATAGGGAACTTCACCGCAGCAATGCAAAGAGGTAGGGGAAATGGTGTCCTCACCTACTGCTTGTTCGCCTGCTTACCTCTAATCAAGGTAACACCAATAAGGAAAGTGGAAATAAAATGTGTGGTTTTAGCTAGAATTAGACTTGTACCTTGTCTTAAAATTCTAGCAATGAATGAGAGTCAAGTTTTAACCAGCTGCCAATCAATGCATGTATATGGTTTTATTTTGAGTCCTGTGTTTTAGGCTGGATCTGGTTGAGAATGTGGATTTCTCGAAATGCATTTAAAATTTTTTTAAAGATGCATAAATTGAAAAAAAAAGAAAATATGAGCTATAGGAAAAGGACATGGTTTTTTATAGAGATTCCAAATGTTTTAAAAAAATGGTGTTTTTGAATGATTTTTTTGAAAACCACGTTTTGTAATAGTCTAGGCTTGTGTTTTCTCATTGTTTTGTCGTGGTTTCTGTGTAGGGCGCGTACTAGGTGACTTAAATATCACTCAAGCGTACTTTGTTTGGTTTTCAGGTACAGGAGGTGGTGAAGTCCAGTGTCGGTGCCCAAGTGGGAGCCACTAGCCACACATTGTTCCGAGAGGTAAGCCTTAGTTAGTTACAATTTTTGAAATTATACTGTAATTATTGTAATTGCTTGTGATACTATGATTTCGGTAACATACCTGGGTTCGGGGCGTTACAATATTGGTCCCCAACTTCAACCTGGGTAATGAGCTCGAACATCAAAAAATGTCGTCACATTCCCTAATCTAGGTAGCACGACCCATGGTACCTTGGTCCATACAGAAAAGCTACAGAAAACACTTTTCCAAACAATATCTCATTTTCTCAAAAATCCTTTTCAAAATCATTTTCATGCATCCAAGATCTCTACAAAACTAGCACATCAGGTGTCCATAATAGACCATCATGATGGCCCACAAAACACCCCATTATAATCATATAAAACCACTCAGGGAAAATCACAAAAAATCCTTTCTAAAATAGTTTAAGGGCCTGGTTCGGCACACTAGAATTAAACGGTCAACTAAACTTGGCTCAAAGCACTAATTCGGCTAATCGAAAAACCAATGGTCCGCTGAAAATCCCTGATTTGACAGACCAAAACAGGTCGATTTACCAAACCAGGTCTAGGTCCACAGCCAAGACCCAAACCAACAAAATGAATGAATTCGATTGATTGAATTCTGGGTCAAGGGGACCATCTAGGAGCAAAAATGGCACACTGAACCAAAATGATATGTCGATTTCTGCGAACACAGAAAAACTGCCCAAGCCCTAAACCCAAACTTTGCCTAAATTGGGAGTGAGGGGCGGTCTCACTACAAGCAACCACAAAATCCACGAAAACCAGGAAACATAGGCATGCGAGTCTACTACAATGTGGCACAAAATCCACCACGATCCATCGACTGTAGCTCAAGATATTAAATCCAAAAGCCAAGAAACCCAAAACACAAGCACAGTGCATAGCTGACATTTAATAGCCATAAATGCACCATAAATTCTCATAAATTATGAAATCACTCCTAGACATTAAATTCATGCAAATCTACTCATTTACTACATTTCCATGCCATTCTACAAGAAAGGTGTGAGGTGCATACCTTTGAGATGGTCACAGAGGTCCAACCTTTACGTCGGCAACCCAACACAACTCCGACGACCACCTCGACTCCAAACACCACACAGCCATGCCACAAGCTTGCCGCACCACCGGGATGACAATCTGGAGTTCCTCTCAAGCTCAACCAAGCTCCCACACCTCAACACACACTCTCTCTCTCACTCTTGCCGACAGTGAAGAATTAAGGAGGAGAAAGAGGGGAAGTGGAAAGGAAGGAGGAAGGGAAGGGCTACGGGCACATGGGAGAGAAAAGGGAAGAGGGCTATGGTGCTCGTCTACTGCTACACTTTGGAAGAGAAGCGAGAGTTGGCAGGGAAAGAAGAAAGAGGAAGAAAAGCGCAGGAGAAGCCTCCATCTCTCCTCCTTATATACGTGTGGTTCGATGTTAGTTGTGCATGTGCACAACAACGACTCATGACACATGCAAATCAACCGAACTTCCATAGCTACCCACCAACCACAGCACAAGGCACAATAGCCACTCTTCAACTGCACGCCCACACATAGGAAAGCACAATGCCTCCATAAAAGGCAAGGCACAGAACAAGCCAAACAACGAGGCCAAAGTCAAACAACAAGGCCAAAGCACAAAACCAAAGAATTCTAGAAATGATCCTTGTACCAGTAACACCTTTCCATAATAAAATTCACTAAAAATGTATATTTACAAATAAATGAATTTTTCAGTGTTACATGCAACCATCACTGTTATGAGCAATACCCCACCTCCTAAGGAAGATAAGGTACTGGAATCAACTACATTCCCTTTGAGACCAAACTTGGGAGGTAACCATCACACAATAACATACCACATCTCCATAGTGCCAAGAATAAGGAAGCCAGCCAAATATACCGTGCAAGACAAGATTTCTTGCAATTCAGATGAAGAGAAGATGTCGTGGTTTGGATAGAGAATCGACCACTAGTAGAAAGCAACCAGATAAGTTTGTCTTCATTACCCGAAGGGTCAACCTGAAGGTTTCTAAGATCCCTTTATATTTGCCAGACAAGAGCAGATCTAACGCCAATATCATCCATTAACAAGTCACTATAGTGATAAATGTTACTAATAGTGATGTTCAAGTTCCTGTAACCATGCCGGTGACAGCCTCGAGCGTGGCACGAAAGGCCAAATGCACGAGGGCCAGCAAAGTCACGACAAAAGCGATAAAAACAATGATAAAAATGCAAGAGTCACCACCTAGTCTATTTAAAAACAGGAGACGAGGAAAACCATTTTAAAACAATAAAATTATGCAATAAACCAATGGAAAAGGTCATCATGAACCAAAAAGTTGGATAAGGATCCCTATTACGCATAGAGAAGGTATTAGGCACCCCCGTGCGCCCGAGAAATCGATCTTTCATGGGTTTCTCGTTTACTTATATGGAAATGTTGGCTTTACAGCCTGTTTCTGTACGCCCAAGGGCGATATGCCATGCAATGCTACATGCAAGTGCGTGCCTAGTGTTGTATCTAAAACTAAATATAAGTGAAGTGGGAAATGAGTCATGTCCTATTGTTCAGCTAGGTTACCCAAGGTCTGAACCGCGGAATGGTGTAAAAGGATTTCACCGACGAGAGCCAAAAAGGCCACCGATTCACAAGACCCAAGTAGTAAGCATCACTACTTTACTAGATGCAAAACTAATGCAAATAGAGTTATTAGATGATAAAACTATGCATGTACGATCATGGTATATCTAGGAACAAACACCAGAAAAATCAAAGCCCATGGCAATCAGGAGAACATGCAAACCTTGATGCAAAACCTACTGTTTACATCCTGTAACCAGACTGGTGCGCCAAGATGGTGCTCTAGTAATGTGTGCCAGTTGGTGTGCCTATATGGTGCTCCACTATAGTGCTCCTATTTTGTGTGCCAATTTAGTGCACTCTAGATACTCTGTTTCAGACTGCAACCCGAATCCAGAGCCTGGGGAGGATGCACTCGATTAACTATGCTAATGACCATTCAAAGGACTAACTTAGATGCTAAGGGATGCAACCAAGCTAATCAAACAAGATCAAAACACTGCTCTCTCTTTCCCTATCTTTGCACTTTTATGGGTTCTCTAGGAGTTGTTACACCCAAGGCTGGCTCTAGAGGTGCGTGGAGACATCCTAAGTGACTAAAAAACATGGGAGATCTACATGATATATGAGTGGTGTGCCACAACCCTTACTCAGTGGCCGATAGCCTCATAAGGGGCTTGATCCACCATAAAAATACCAAATAGTGCAAATAAGCACACAAAGTAAACAAACCATGCAAGCACTCTTACAAATAGCATACATGAATCATTATCAAGATAAATAAACAGTGTAAATGATCAAACTGAACCATATATAACCAAGCCACAGTTGAATTCATAGCATGGTATCTTATTTAAAACAACCTAGAGAAAAGAAAGACAAAGGCTTGAGGTAGGGAGGGACTTGAGGTTTTTCTCTCCTTTGGTGGATCGAGGTGTCTCCTTCTCATTGCCTTGGACACAGTTGGGGATGCTCAGGGATGCAACGGACGCTCTGGAGGTAAGTGCACTGGTTGCTCAAAGAGATGACGAATTGCCAAGAGAGCTTAAAGTGTGATGTGTGGAGAGCTTTTAAAGGAAATAGAAAACATTGAAACATGGATGCCAAACGATGTGAAGGCCAAGAGACCCTCGTAGGCTTGTAAGGGAATGTCAAAATAGGTGAGGACCCAAGTGTCCATTCGCATATGAAGGTTACAAGTGGGGTGAACGAACAACCAACAGCTAGTACCCTGGAACAGAGTTGTGCGCCAGCTTGGTGCTCCACATTGGTGCGCCAGAATAGTGCTCTCTGCTTGGCTACCTGGATTATCGATTGTACCATGGGCTTGCGTTTGTGGCTTTGTGTAATGATCTCTGCTTGGCTAGAAATGTCAGATAGGAATTGGATGTGGTTAGGCATGTCATGTCCAAAGCAACATCCTTCTGGAGAGTTTGCCTACGAGCCGCCTCAAAATCGGGGTGTCTACAGTTAGTCTCTTTGGAAACCCCAACTTTTTAAAAAGAATACCTTCAAACCACCAATTATCCATCCAAAAAGAACTATTACCTTTATCAATAAGCCATTTAGAATTAGAGATCACCCAGGGAACAACCTCCATGAGTTTCCTCCACCTCAAAGAAGCAAATGTGTGTTTTCTGAACCATCCACTAACACCTGCCTTGTACTTACTATGAAAATTTACTCCACAGAGTCTATTTAAGTAATAACTTCCTGTAGCTCTTGATATTAAACAACAAATGAACATTATGTAGATTCCGAATACTGAGACCCATATCAAAAAAATAGGTAGTGCAAGAACTCCATTTAACCTAGTGAAACTTTCTTTCACCATCTTGCCAACCCCACAAGAAATTACAGAACAATTTCTCAATATGATTCAACACTCCTTTGGGAACTCTCATAGTAGCTAGGATATGTACTAGAATGAAGGAAAGAACGTGTTTAATTAAAATTAGCCTACCACTCATAGAAAGAAATTTGGTATTCCAGCTCGCCTAACATCCCCTAATCTTCTCCATCAGGCCTGTGAAATAAGATGAATACATTCTTCCTGAAACAATAGGAACCCTTAAATACTGAAGAGGCCAAGAACCCTTAGAAAAACCAGTGATCTGCTCAACATGTTCATTACCAATAAGCCCTTTATGCCAGAAATATGTGCATTTATTCCAACCCATATGCTGACCAGAAGCTTTCTCATAATGCATGATGAAATCCATTAAAGTAGAGATGGAACACGAGGAAGCTCGACAAAAGATAAGAGCATCATCAACAAAAAAACGATAAGATGGCCCAAGCCCTTTACTTGACGTAACAAAGTGTTGAAAAGTGCCATCCTCAAAGAGCTTCTTAAGACCTCTTCTAAACACCTCCTGAGCCAAGATGAACAAGGACAGAGATAAAGGGTATCCTTGCTTGAGCCCACAAGATGACTTGAAAAACCCCCTCTGCCGCCCATTTATAAGAAGAGAGAATCAGTTGTTATTCAAGGTCCACTTTATGATCTCAATGAATCAGCAAGAAAAACCAAATTTTCGAAGAACCGCAAAGAGGAAAGACCATTGCATTCTATCATAAGCCTTCAACATATCTAATTTAAGAACAATATTACCCCCTCTACACTCCTTGTCAAGAAATGTGATAACCTTCTGAGCCAACTATATGTGACCAAAAATGTCCCTGCCTGACAAACCCCGGTTGTTCCTCACTACTCATCTTGGGAAGGAAAGAAACCAATTTTTTTTATGATCTTAGAAATAACCTTCGAAAGAACATTTCTAGCACTAATCAATCTAAACTAAGCAAAGCTAGCAGGATAATCAACTTTAGGAATCAAGTATATAAGAGAAGTAGAAATACACCTATTCATTTTACCTCTCACAAAGAAATATTTAATCAAGTGAAGCATGTCTTCCTTGATAATGTCCTAGGCACCCATATAAAATTTCATAGAAAATCCATTAGGACTAGTGGCCATCTTAGGGAGGCATAGATAGAAGGGTTTTCTAAACCTCATCTTGGGTTGGAATGGCTATAAAATAATCAAAATCATCTAGGGTAATAATCTTGAGAATAACTCCTAAGAAGTCCTCATCAATGGCATTCCCCTTAGAAGAGAATAACTTTCCAAAAAACAAGATACCTTCATCCTGAATGGCCTTATTATCATGCACCTAGTCACCTACATCAGTTTTAATGGCATGAATGAAACTACATTGCCTCTGACTTCTCGCCTTAGAATGGAAGAGAGATGTATTCCTATCACCCTCCTTAAGCCATTTACATCAAGCCTTTTGACTCCAAAACAACTCCTCTTGATGCATGGTCTCATGCAAGGTCTTGTTAGGTTGAACCAAACGAAGAAATCCGGCCTCAGAATAATTATTGCCCACTATCTCCTGAGCCAGTTTAACGTCCTTTTCAGCTATCTTAACCTTAGAAAAAATATCACCAAACAAAGACTTGCTCTAGCCATGCAACTCCTCCTTAAGCCTCCTTAGCTTAAGGAACCATCTAAAAGAGAAATCCCCACCATCATCCATAGGTTGCTCCCAAGAACGCCGAATGGTAAGTAAATAGGAAGAGTCTTATAACAAAACATTAAGAATTTGAAAGGTTTTGCACCACCCTCGTCATTCTAAAAAAATTCCACAAGAAAAGGAGCATGATCAGAAGCAATACGAGGAAGATGTCTAATCCTTGCATTAATATCACTATTCCTAGCACAAAGGAGACTCCTGTCCAACCAAGCAAGAATATGGCCCTTTCCCCTTTTATTATTACATCAAGTGAACTCCAACCCTACAAAGCCAACATTAGTAAGGGAACACCCTTCAATACATTCCTAAAACTCATGCATGCCTAACTGGCGAGGAGGTCGACCACCTTTCTTCTCAAAAGTTGAAATCATAGAATTAAAATCCCCCACCACCGCCCACGGGGCATCAAAACCCATAACCTTAACTTCACTCAAACAATCCCACAACAGGCATCTTTCCTGGTAGGAACAGGCAAATAGCTAGCATACACAAACCTAACAAGTAGACTAGAAGGAGAAAGACCATTCTTGATCAACACAGTGAGGCCTTGACTACAAGAATGTACTATTTGGAACCAGAATGGATCAACTGCGGATGAGGACCACGAATGAGGCGCGTGGCTTGGATGTGTAGTTTGCCTACATCAAAAATCCAGAATGAATGTAAAATCATGTAATTATAATCTAGATAATTTGATTTCATAATTATGTGATAATATTATTGATTTGTGATGTATTTTCCTTAATTGTGTCTAGATTGTCACAGGTTTCCCCTCTTGTACAGTATTTTGGTGTCTTGTGCCTCATGTGTGTGTGGGACCCAAGTAAGGGACGGAAGTCAACTGAGCACAATGAAGCACAACATCCATCACCGTTTACTGTGCTCACATTTACGCCTCCAGCTTTTCACCATACCGCTACGTGCTCTGGTGCGATTCTCGACAGTTGTCGATGGTACGAGACGACAAAGTTCAATGCCCTTTAAATGAGGAGGTAGAGTGGAGGTCAGGGGAAAACAATGAGAACTAGGGAGGGGGAAAGAAAGAGGGAGACAAGTGCTCTGAGCGTACACCAGCAACCGAGAAGGAGGAGAAGGTCGACGAAGTTCACATGGTACACAACTCACTTTTCTCCTCCCTGTTTAGTTATAAATTCATGATTAATCATGTAGCATTATTTATAAATTACAGAAGTGAATTATATGGACTGTTTCTTGATGAATGGATGCATTAGTGGAATTTTTCAGAGATTTTTGAGTGGATTATGTGTTATTTCTCGAACCTTGCTATAGTGTTTTCACCGAACCATTTAAGCTTCCCAATTTTATATCCTAAGCGGTGTTTTATGGTCTTTAATGATACTTGTCCCAAAATGTAGAGAACTCAGAGCTCTACAGTTTTGTATATTTGGTTGGATTTTTCAGGTGCCAAAAATGGGTCTGTCGGAGGGTCTCATTTCAGGCAATTTCTGTCGACTCTGTTTTCTGGTTCTGGGTTTACTGTAAAAACCCAAACCGCATATGAGGGGCATGGACAGAGTGCACGGTTAGGTCGTGTGGTTTTGGCAAGACAGTTTTCAAGTAAAGAAAATGAATTATTGTGAATCAAGGTTTTGATTATTGATAATGGTTTTCTGTAATGAAAAGATTTGGAAAATGTTTTCGGAAATGAAATCCATGTTTTAGAAATGTTTTCAAGGATTTGGTAGGAACCACGCACCTGAAAGGTAGTCTGGCAAAAAAGGAGCATTAAAGGCCTCGAAGGTTGGTAAGATGCCTGAAGTCGTGATTGCCGAGTTACCTGACTGAGGTACTACAGGGCCCTGGGGTGAAAGAGACCTAGGCATTCCCTTTGTGTCGGTGCTAGTTGGGCCTGGGGTAGGAGGCCTTAGGTGTCCGGTCACCAAGGGGCATCAGAGGACGCACCTCGTGTGTGTGTGTACTATAGGTGTTATAGCAAGGCTATGATTGAGGTAGTCGGACTCATAGACAAGGTGGTTCACCACGGTAATGCAGTAGGGTTAGGATTAGAGCCTTGTCGACTACTTGTGGTTTGTCGGTCATCTATGGCTAGGGTGATACAATAGGTTTTGTTCGTCTTCTGTGTGGATTTGTCGAATGGGTTTTAAATGAAGATTTGAATGCATAAAAGAGATTTCAAGTGCATGTGAATTTAAAAGAAAAATGATTATGTTTTAAAGGCTTGTTTTCCAGTAAATCACCAGGTTATTGACGAGATTTCCCGATTTTAGTTTACTTTCTGACTTGGTCTTAGTAGATGCGAATTGTGAATTTTTCTGAAGTTTTTACCATGATTTTGGGTGAGCACCTACTGGATGACTTAGACGTCACTCACGCGTTTTAGTTTTCTTTTTCAAGTGCAAAGTTAAAGGTGTAGTCCAGTCCTAGTGTAGATTAGTTGGAGCCACCTAGCTATCCACAAGATTCTTGGGTAGTTATTTAATTTAAATTTTATTGTTGATTTATTTAAATTTCTTAGTTAATTATTTTCTTAATTAATTGGGTAGTTGTGATACTGTGATGTGACATGTTGGGGCGTCACTACTAAGAAGAAATAAAGGAAGCATGAATACAACTTTTATTTAAAATTCAAATTTTACCATAGCCATCTCTGTTAGCAATGAAAAAACTCAAAACCCAATGAAGACATGATATCAGCACCACGCTCACAACTGATAAGAGGCTCCAAAACAACTACTAAGGATGAGCCATACAAATTACCCATATACCTGAACCGTCTAATAGTAGGCCGATTACCAAGCCCCCTGGCATTCCATACAAGAATCCTCATTTGTTAAGATAGAAAAAGGTTTTGAGATGCACTAGATCTTGCCTTACTTCTTGTCACCAGTCTTGGTAGCCTACCCCTTCTGGTACCTTGTATGTCCTTGCCCAAGTCACTGGAGTAGCCCCTCTCATCAGCAACATTTCTAACTATACGTGGCCGACCTCTACCATGTAACCGATCCATTGAACTAAATCTATATTCTTCCCTATCTTAGGCCTTGACATTTTCTTGTCCTTCCTGAATAGGAGGACCACCCTCATTGTGATCTTCCTTATCCCCACCATCATCAACAACATCCCTATGCACCTCATCCTGAACCATATCCTCATGCACAACCTCAAAAGACTTGACGTCTAAAGCAACCTCCAACCCATCTATATCAAGATTGGACCCATCATCTTCCACAAACACCTGGCATAGCATATCACGAACTTCTAGATCTTCGTCCCACAGGGAATCCTCTTTCTTAGGAACCACTAGATTCTCACGTAACCTCTTGAAAGATCAATCCTTGTTCACAACGACAGAGACAAAGATCCTTATAGAGCTCATTCATGCAATAAGAGAGAAGGTCTCAAAGTAATCAACCCTATATGTTTGTATGAAGTCTTTGGCAACCAAACAAGCTTTATACCTATCAACTTATCCATAGGGTGATAGGTGATAGGTGATAGGTATAAGTTTATTGACAATACTCACCTACACCCAATAGGTGAGACATCATCAAATAAGGTGGTCAAAACCCATAGCTTCCTCTCAAGTAAGGTTTCTATCTCAACCTTATTGGCCTTGTTCCATTCAAGATGAAGAAGAGCTTCTTGATAATTCTTAGTCACAAAAATAGGTGTAACGGACATAGTAAAGGTATGAAAAGGACTAAGATGATCACAAGATATATTACTGACAATTGGATGTTGAGTATATGAACATATACCTTCGCAAAAAGCAATAGGAAGGTCCAAATCAGTTGGAAGCAAGGGTGACAGACCTCCATCCGAGTGTGGCTCAACAGTAGTTGGCTAAGTTTCAAGAGTGGGTAGATGTTTTCTGGAATTCTCCTATAAAGGAGGAGGGGCACTTGAAGTAGGCTTAGATGATATGACCGAGTTAAGCAGCACTGGAATAGGAAGACCTAATGAATAAATGGACTCAACAAAAAAAATTTGCTGCTTAATGAATGTTACATCAATAGAAACAAAAAATTTCTTTGAGATGGAATCAAAGCAACAATACCCCGTTTGAGTCCGAGAGTACCCCAAAAAGACACATTTTACTGCTCAAGAAGATAATTTGTCGAGTCCCAGTTGACAAATATGTACATGGCAAGTACACTCAAAAACACGAGGAGTGGTAGGAAACAAAGATTTATTTAGAAAGACCACTTGAAGAGGAATAACTCCCCCAAGAACAAAGGATGGTATCCCATCGATAAGAAAACAAGTAGTCAAAACAACATTACCCCAAAAAGTTTTAGGAACATCCATTTAAAACAACAAGGATTGAGTAACTTCTAATAGAAGCTCATTTTTCCTTTCAGCCATGCCATTTTGTTGTAGAGTGTAAGCACAAGAACTTTGATGAATGTTGCCATGAGTAGAACAATAAGTATCAAAGAACTTTTCATACATTCTAGAGCATTGTCACTTCTTAAGATACACAAGGGAGTAGAAATTTATGCCTTTATTTCATTGTGAAAAGATTTGAATATATCAAAATAGGTGGTCTATCTTTAAGAAGCTAAATCCATGTCATTCTGTAATAGTCATCCACAAAGATGATAATATATTTAAAACCACCAATAGTAACAACACGACATGGTCCCAAACATTACCATGAACTAATTGAAACAAACTAGTGCTTTTATTCTCAAAACGCAAAGGAAAAGACACCTGATGATGTTTGCCTAATGGCACACATCACATGAGAAGTCAAATACTAACTCACTAAAGGACACAATTTTCTTCAATTTAGTAAGGAAAAGATGACCAAGATGGCAATGCCATTGAAACAGAGAAATAACAGTAGATGTAGCGCAATAGAGGCAAGACAAAAATGGTAGACTCCGTCTAACTCAGCACCCCCACAAATCATCGCCCTCATCTGAAGGGCCTTGGAAAAAACAATGAGAGTGAAAAAGGGTCACTAAACAATTCAAGGATTTGGTAATTTAACTCACAGATAACAAGTTACATGATAAATTGAGAACATATAAAACATGATCTAATGTAATAGAGGTTTTAACAATGCCTACACCAGTGACTGGAGACACTGAACCATTTGCAATCGTAATGGGAGAGCACTGAGAGGCAACAGAGAGTCTAGAAAACATAATGTGATTACCTATCATATGACTCGAGGCACTGGAATCAATTAACCAACCTTTATCATGAGAGACAACAAAAACCAATGTACCTAACTCAAGAGTATGTGTAGCAATAGAGGTAAAAGATTGAGATGCATGAAGACAGTCGTACTCCTTACGAGACAAATGAACTATATCACTAAATGTTAGAGAACTGTCCTTAGTAGCCACAACAGCTCTAGAAAACTTTGACTCCTTGATCCAATTTGGTTTCCCATGCTTTTTCCAACAAGTATCCTCTATATGTTTTGACTTGCCACAAAACATGCACTTTTGATCAACATGCAATGGAACATTACACCCTCTAGAGGATTGTCAGTAGTGACCATTAAGCACTTTGTTAGTCCCATAGCTATCACCTGCAGTCATAACAGCATGATCCATCAATGTAATAGTTGACGAGGATATAGTCAAGGATGTAGTAGATAGACAAGAAAACACAAATTCTAATGAAGGAATCGTCTCCTCGTTCAATAATTGACCCTTTAACATCCCATAATTCTCATTTAAGTTTATCAATAAACCACAAGCAAACAAATCCTCCCATTGTTTTCTTTGTTTGTCAAGGTTAATGGTAAAAGGCTATTGTAGATATCTCGTTTTTAGCACTGCCTTACCTTCTTCAAGGTGCATCACACCATATTATGTTGCATTTAGCCTTGGTAGTCTTTCTCTCAAGCCCAAGGCCCGCCAAAGCCTTATTAACTCCTCTAGGCTATAAAATACAACTTTCCCTGCATTCTACGTTGAACGTAGTAAATCCAGCGTCTTACAGCCTACTACTATTTTCTTTCCATATCAGCAAAACTTTCCATTTATAAACTCGAAATAAATTATTAGTATCTTAACGAGTCCTTGTGCCTTATTTGGAGGTCATTATTACCTCATTATTTGACTCATTTAAGCACCTTTGATCTTGAGACCAAATTTGGTAAGTTAATAGACTAGGGCTATTAGATGAGGTAATAGGCGTGTCATACATAGAATGCTTGAATCACTACGTCGTACACCTAACATCTCAGTCACCATGTCAGCCACTTTCTTTCTTTGGAATATTTTGAAGTTAAAATGTTCCCATTTTAAGAAAACTTGTTGACCATGAGTAGACTTAAAGTAGGCTTTAATCTGGCTTTAATGGAGAAATATTCCCTCATTAATTATGGTAGGGCATATAGACGTGATAGGACGTAGCATTTCCTGCATTCAATATAGGACACAGATATGGTTGCATTTAACACTCTAGAATTGAAATTTTCTGATTGTAGCTAGATTTTCTTGCCAAGTTTGGCTTTCTTAGTGTTTTATGATCACCTCGTGCTCTATTTATACCTAGGCATTTCAGCCTTTAAAGGGAGGAGGATTTGGGATTAGAAGGAATTTTTAAGAATTAGAATTTTGGATTAAGAAGAGAGAGAGTTTTTAACTAGGAGGAAATCTAAGAGAAAAGAGAGAGGAGAAAATTCAAGACCAATTCCGATGATACCATCTCTAGACCATCACATTGCACTCAATCGCATACATTTTTTATGGTCAAAAAGGGGGTATTCTTTATGTTATTGAATTTCATTGTGTTAATGCATTCATAATTAGACATTGCATATTGTTTCATTCGGCAGGAATAGACCCTCGAGTAAGTATTATTTTCATTTACTCTATGTCATTTACCTCTTATCATATACATCTCTACCACACTTAGTTAACCACAAACCTTTGGTTTTATTTTGCAAGAAAAAGAGAAAGAAGAAGATGAGCTCATCGATGCGGGCATCCTTAGGCATTGCTGGCTTTGACCTAAGGTAGTTGAACCCACTGTATCCACTAATCTCTCAAGGCATCTTGAGAGCCAATATCAAGCAAACCAAGAGTGGTGGTCAAATCGACTTCAACATCTGTGAAGTGAGGGTTCGATTATAAACCAAACAAGACCAAAATTAAAGTGGAAAAAGGTATAGACACATGAATGCCCACCACCCAAAAACTCACAAAATGATGATCACAATAGGACGACTAAAAGTGCCTCCGTGCTAAGTAAGCACCCTTTTCTTTTTTTCTTTTTTCTTCATGTCGTTGCAGTTTTAGTTTCACTTTGTGGATTTTTGACCTAGTGGTGAAGTTCCTCTTTGTGTTTTGAGGCACCACGTGTAACACCTGGCCTCGATTATCCATCCTTATTGTAAACCATGATTTATTGTAATATTTGGATATGGTTTATTAATGGATAATCAGACCTTTTGATTGGCTTGTTGGCGTTGGTTCCCCTGTTGGTGTAGTTTCTAGCTTCTCATGCACTTATGTGTGTGTGTGTGGGACTTGCGTGGACTCGATCAAACTTAGCACAATTGCCTCGATTTACGTGCCTATCCTTTTTCCCCCACTCAAGAGCCTCTTTCTATCCCCCTCTCCTTTCCTTCACGTGGTCTCCCCTTTTCCCTCTTTTCTTTCCTCTCTTCTTCCCTACCATTCATGAGATCTGCTACATGATTTGTCCCCTCCACCAGCCTAGTGAAAGCTGCAGGATGCCGATGAGATTTGTGGGTGGTAGGCCAAAGCGAGGAGATAAGGAGGCCCATGGAGGAGGTGCCATGGCAATTCAAGAAAAGGAGGCTTGAGAGGGAGTTCAGCTAAGAGAGTGAGGACTAAATAGGGGAGAGAGGGGCGAGAGCTGATCACTAGGGGCCCTGAGTTGTGCGCCGCCGCCATCAGGGCTACGTCGGAGGTTGGGGAAGCACGAAGGGACGCCAGAGCTTGTCGGAGAACTAGAGGTACGCGTCCAGTACTCTTTCCCGTCTCTGTTCTTGTTTTGGGCATGGGATTAAAAATACCTAAAAGCATGCTAAATTCATGAAACAAATATGGGTTGGGAAGAAGACTGAATGGTTGACATGTATGTCTCGAGGTCCTGGAATTTCATGGGGTTTTGATGAGGTTTTTCAGTGGAAATTCGTTGCCTATGTTTAGGGCTAATTTCTAAGCGTCCTACCTTTAGAAATTTGTATCTTGATGCATGATGATCGGAATCTGATTTTGTTTGAGGGGATATGTAGTGGACTTGAGAGCCTACACCCCATTTTAATTCCATGAATTTCTTGTGGTTTGTTGTGGATGATATGGCCAAATTTTAGGGGAGTTCAGAAACTCTGGATGTTGTCTAGCCTACACAGTTGCATGCGCGGGTCAACCAGGCCTCCATTGGGTAGACTTATGGTTAATCTGGAATGTAATCCATGTTTAATTATTATTTTATGCATGGGAATGAGAATATATATGTTAATGTGTTGAATCACGGAATTAAATGATGAAAATGGTGATTTATTGGATATTAAATGGATTTTATGAATTAAATGGAAATCCATGTAATTAAATGTGTTTTGGTTATTTAGAATGTATATTATTTTGCCTTGATATGGTATGTCATGATTTTGATGAGTTTTGGGTGGTTTTTGGGCAAAAGAGTATGCCCTGTATTCTGAAAATCTGCATTTACCTAGGGCACGGAGGTCCTGCACGGGCTGGATGTGCGGGTTGGCTAGGCGATTTTTGTGGCATTTTCTTGTGATTTTTAAGAATAAATCATGATTCAATATGGTTATGATGCATTAAATGTGGCTTTTGAGCATGAGACCCAATACAGATGGAAATGGTTTTGGACTTAAGGCCCATGCAAATAAATGAGTTTTGATATGGTTTTGGGCATGAGACCATAATTGTGGATTTATAAGGAATAGAGTTCCTGAAATGAAAGATTTTGGAAAGTGGTTTTGAGAAAAAAGCCGCATGTTTTGAAAATGACTTTGATATGGTTTCAGATCCACATGGTTTTGGGTGTCAACAATATGGTGAGAAACTAATTGTGAGACACAACCATGGTTGTTGAGTTTGGGACGGTCGAGAGAGGTCGGATTACCCTACTTGTGACAGTATAAGCTAGGCCTAAGAATATGAAGCCTAGGTGTCTAGGTCACTGACAGTGTAAACTGAGCCTAGGTATATGAACCTGGGTATTCGGGTCACCGATGAGATGTTAGGAAAAGACGTATCCTCGAGCTTATGATAAATACATGGAACCATAGAGTCCTAAGTCTTCTACCATTTTGAACAAGAATCATTAAAAACCGATCTGTATAACTCAAGTTACAAAATTTTAAAGCCAGAAAACCCACTATAGAATACTATGGCATCCATTTCGAAAATTCAACGAAAATCCTTGAATAAATCACTAAAAATTCTAGAATCTCTAACACTTATCAAGAACGAGCTACACTACAGATTTATCACTAATTTAAATGAAATCGAGGATGAAAAAGGGAGGACAGACAGGTACAGAGGATGCCGACGAACTTCCTTCTTCTCCAGCAAGCTTCTCTATTTCCAACGAGCCCTCTTTCTCCTCTCCTCCTCTTTCTTGACCCTCTAGCTCCTCTCTCTCTCTCTCTCTCTCTCTCTCTCTCTCTCTCCCCCTCTGGTTTTGTCGACACCAGCCCTCTCTTTCTCTTCTTTCATTTCCTTTAACTGCTGCCTACCACCAACAGTCCCCTGAAATCTCAGGTTGACTGGCGACAGGGTATAGCGAAGGGTGGTGTCGTTGATAGGGTATGGTGTGCACAATAAAGGACGACATCCACTATGCTACACTGTTTGGCATTTTCTTCCATCTCAAGTCCCACACACATACATGGGTCACAAAATACTAAAATACCACATAGTACAAGGAACCAGAGAAAAACACACGCACAACAGGGAGAATTGAACGCAAACTAGCCATAATCACAAGTATTCATACAACCAATTTATCCAGATTAAGTATCAATCTTGGTACATGATTTACATGATTTCTAAACTGGCCAAAATGCGGTACCAATCTGCAGTACTAAGCTATGGTACTAATCCATGGAACCAATCTACGGTTGGCCTATACAGACTGTAGATATTACAAGTAGCTTATCCTTTGATCCTCTTAGATAATCTCTAAGACTACGTTTCTTTCCTTGGTGGCAGCATTTAGGTAATCTATGGTACGTACTATTTTTTCTAATACTAACACGAAAAAATAACAGTTGTGATTGGTATAGTTTGCTTTATTAGACCACAGAAAAACTTAAATACATCATATAGTACATTTTCGTGTAAAAGAGATATCATAATATTAGATAAAAAGTAAGTAAATTTATTTGTTTATATCATTGTCTTGTTTTTTCTTCTCACACATTGTGCGGATTTCTCAATAGTCTATATGCTAGACATAGAGTATACTCTGACGAGTTTTTGTATTTTGAACAAGTAGTGTATCAATCAGTCCCCCTTAAATCTCATACCCGGGGTTCCATTAAACCTTTTCTAAAGGTTGGTCAACTACCGTGCAACATAATATGAGTAATTTTTTCAAAAATCCTTTGTCCGGACCTGTAATACATGTCGAAACCCACGGAGGGACAGTGCAGAGCTCTCTCCTCCAGCTCCAGAGATTCGCAGCTCGTTTCAAATGCCATGTGGGTTTTCCATCGTCTGGTCACAAGTAGCAGTGGGCTATTTTACGTGCACAATCCATCGAACATGATGGTAATGGTGAGCTTTCCTCCTTTCCATCATCCTTTTTGGGAAATGAAGGCCACTGGAACCGGGAGCCACGGATGATGGACGTTGACGTCGGGCTTTGTCTCCCACCACTATGGGGTGGGGAGGTGAGTGGATTTGTCTGTCCTCGTCTGGGTCTCTGTTCTTGTCTATTTTTATCTTCTAGTGATGATGACAGCTAGCTGCAAGATTTGGCCACATTAGCGTCATTATTTGGTCATGATTGAGTTACTAACTTGGATAGGGGTTTTGGATTTTTCTTGCACCACATTTCAGAGATGATTTGATAGATGGAAGAGCTTAATTCTCTGTTGGTGCTTTGATTGATATCTAGAATTTTATCTAAACGGAACTTGTCGCACCCATGTAGGTTGTCAGTGACATTACTTGTTGACGTTTAGAAGTTGTGCGTGTTATAATTCTATGTTAATGTATAGGCTTAAGGAAATCTGTTATGTTAGTTATAATAGAATCTAGATGTCATGATTGTATTGGAAGAAGATTCTGATTGTAACTGTGACAACCGTAAGCTTGTATATATGAATGAGCTTAGGAAGAGCTGCAATTAGGTTCTTCCTACATTCCCATCTCTTCCTCTCTGTGTTCTCCCTATTCTCTTCAGTTTTGTTTCAATTCTGCATGTTGGGTTCATGTACTGACATGGTATCAAACTACTCTTCGTGGCGAAGAAAATGTGTTGTTGAAAAAGATCAATCAGTGGTGTTTTGGTGTTTGGTGTAGTAATGTCTGATACACCTTCCAACTCGTCTGGATCAAGTTTTGCTTTTGGTTCTGGTTCAATGTTTTCGAGTAGCATTCCTCCATCAATTATTCATAATAGTGTTTCACATAAGCTTACAGCCTCTAACTATGCATTATAGAGATCACAATTTGTGCCTCTTCTTAATGTGTCTGATTTGATGAGGATTGTGGCCGATTCATAGATCAGTCCACCTCAATTGATCAAGATCTTTAGAGGAGAAAACTCAGGTATTCATTCAAATCCTGATTATATTTTGTGGCATAGAATGGATCGACTAGTTTTGAGTTGGTTTGTTTCTTCTATATCTAAAGAAATTAGATCTCATCTGGTTGGCTTGACCACCTCCAGAGATGTATGGATGTTTCTTGAAAAATATGTTGCTACACAATTTCGAGCTCATATTTTTCAATACACATCTTAGTTGGGCATTCTTAAAAAGAGAGAAAAATCATTTGCTGAATTTGTTCATCATGCAAAGAGTCTTACTGTAAGTCTTACAGCTGCAGGTTATAATGTTGATAGTGATGACTTGGTGTTGTCTATACTAAATCGTTTGGATTCCGAGTTTGATCCTATTGTAGCATCGGTAACATTTAGAATTACTCTCGTTTGTTATGATGAATTGGTTGGCCCTCTTCTAAGCCATGAACAGAGACTTATAAGGAATCAACTTAAGATTGATATTTTTGCAAATTTTGTGGCAAAGAAAGGAAAACCTAATTCTGGAAATAGAGGCTGAAGAAGATTTAGAGGAGGTGGTCGCTTTGGTAGAGGAAGCCAATATGAAGAAAATAGTAGAGGAAGAGGAAATCGTGGAGGAAGAAATGGTGGTAAACAATCAATAGCAAGTGTGCAATGTCAAATTTGTGGAAGATTAAACGACTCAGCCTTGACTTGTTACCAAAGGTATAATCATGCTACACCCACTGTCAATGTAGTTGAAGTCTCTTTTCCCACAAATAATTGCCAAAATTGGCTAGCTGATTCTGGAGCTACACACCATATTACAAATACTATGAACAATCTAGATATCTCCCAAGAATACACAGAAGGAGATAAAGTTAGAGTTGGAAATGGTATTGGTCTTTCCATCTCTAATATTGGTTCTACTAAATTTCCTTTATCTAGTGGTTCATTTGTTTTTAAAGATATTTTGCATGCACCAACCATCACTAAGAATCTTTTATCAGTTCATAAATTTGCTCTTCATAATGGTGTATGTCTAGAATTTCACCCTAATCATGTTTATGTCAAAGATCCATAGTAGAGGAAAGTTCTACTCCAAGGCACATTTAAAGATGGTCGATATGAACTACCTTTGGCTAGCTCAAAAAAATCAATCCTTGGTAAAGTTTGTGCATATTCAGTTGAGAAAGTAATTTTTAGTACCTGGCATTCAAGACTTAGACATGCAAATTCTACAGTAGTTAACAGAATTCTATCATCTTTTCATATTCCATTTAGCAAGAATAAATCTGATTCTCTATGTAATGCTTGTCTTCAAGCTAAAAGTCATCGACAACATTTATATTGTACTAGTTCTATTGGTAATAAACCATTTGAGATCATCTTTTTAGATGTCTAGACTTCTCCAATTATGTCTTCAGATGGTTATAAATACTGTGTATCTTTTATTAATGACTATAGCAGATTTGTGTAGATATTTCCTTTGGTACTCAAATCAGAAGTTTATCAAGTCTTCATATAGTTTAGACAATGGGTGAAATTGCAATTAATTTTGAAATTAAGGCTCTCCATTCAAATTGGGGAGGTGAGTATCGGAGACTTTCTCAAAAGTTCAAAGAGTTAGGAATATCTCACAGGGTTAGTGCACCATATACACCAAAGCAAAATGGGTGTGTTGAGAGGAAGAATAGCACCTTACAGAAACTACTTTGGCCTTGATTACACATAGTGGAGTCCCTCTAAAGTTGTGGGTTCATGTTTTCTAATCTGTAGCTTATCTTATCAATTTGCTTCCATTTGTTCTTCTTCAAAACATGTTTCCTTTTGAGAAGTTATTTCATAAATCACCAAATTATAACTTGTTACAAGTTTTTGGGTGTAAGTGTATTCCTTTACTCACACCTTATAATTCTCATAAGTTTGTTTTTCGATCTCTTCCACATGTTTTCTTAGGATATAGCTCATTTCATCATGCATACAACTGTTATAATATGACAACTAAGAAGTTGATTGTTGCTAGACATGTTGTAATTGATGAGAATAGTTTTCCTTTTCTATCAACCTCATCAGTTTATTCTTCTTCTAATTCTTCTTCTCATTCTAATTCTTCTACCACTATTGTTGCTCCATCGTATATTCCCAAAACAACAATTCATTCAGTTTCTAATTCCACTTTTCTTACGTCACTTCCTAATTCAAATCCTTCAGTGGAAAATTCTACTACAGAACCTTTTACTTCAGTTCCTCCTAATATAGCTCTTCCTGGTTCAGTGTCTTCTAGCTTAGTTCCCTCTACATTGGTCCCTTCTTATTCCATTCATTCTAATCTAGTCTCTCCTAATGAAGTTCTTCCTGTTTTAATTCCTCCTATCTTAGCCTCATCTGATTCATACCCTTCTACCTTAATTTCTCCTACTTCAATTCCTCCTAAGCAACCGGCAGTTGATACTTTGAAGACCTTAAATACTTTAGTAAATTATGGAAAAACACATACTACTGGTTCAGCTTTTAGAACACATGCAATGCAGACAAGATCTATGCATGGTATTTTCAAGAAAAAGACTTTTTATGCTACTTGTTATCCTTTACCTGAGGTGTTTGTAGCAGTTTGTGATGAACCTAAACCAACATGTTATACTCAGGCATCTAAATCTTCATGCTGGAAGGTGTAACAACCCAATTTTAGAAGTGGTGCTTTAGCTAGATACTTAAGGTGAAATTCAGGTGTGTTGAGCATTAGGGGCCCCAGTGCCTTATGTGGGACAGGTTCTTAGTAGTGTCTGACGCCTGGATTGTGTGTTTCTGGCCTTTTTGGTGTGGTGTGGTTTAGGTGTTGTGTCAACCCTTGAGGGAGTTTTGAGGGTTTGTCCTGTGTTCCAGTGGCAAAACTCGATTTGCATAAGTCACGTGGACGTGGAAGGTTGTGTGGTCTGATTTCGTGCTTGCAGCTTTCTTTCTTTCCTTCCCTTCTTTCTCTTTACTTTCTTTCTTTCTTTCTCTTCCCCCAGCCCCACCCCCGACTCCTTCCTCTTCTTCGTCTTCTTCTCCTTCGTTGGGGGGAGGAGAGATGGAGAGAGAGAGGGGTGTGAGAGAGAGAGAGAGAGAGATGGTTGGAGAAGGGAGGATGCAGCCACCATTGTCGCGTGGAGGAAAGGAGCAGCTCGTGGTTGGAGAAGGTGCGTCGTCGTCCATCTCGCGTCGCCAAATCTTCGGTGGAGGTAAGCACCCCATAGATTTTATTTTTATTCCAAATTTGTACCATAGGTGCATGTTAGTGTGCTGGTAATTGCAATAATTTTATTAGGATTTATTGTGCATTTGTGGGCCATTTATGGCCGTATTTATGTTTTGGGGTGAATAGTGCCCCCTTTTGTATTTTCTGATGTTTTCTCGAGATCCGCTTGATGGATTTCGGTGTTGCTTGTTTGGTTTGGAAAATCTCGTCGAGATCTTCATTTTTATATATTGTTTGCATGGTTTGAATTGGTGTTTTGCAGAATTGGACTTTGGGTCCAATTTCGGCGTACCCTGCAGTTGTCTGGTTCGACATGCCAAATTATTTCAATATGTCGATTTTGTTGCAGATTGTCCCCTTAATCCTTGATTCAGTCGATCGAATTTATTCGGTCTGCCGTTTTGGGTCTTAGGTGTTGACAGAATTACTGGTTCGGTCAACTAAACATTTTCGGTCTGTTGAATCAGGAGTTTTCGGTCGACCAAATAGTTTTTCGGTTTGTCGATCTGGTGCCTTGAGCCCAGGTTCAGTCGATCGTTCCATTTCGGTCTGCCGATCTAGGTCCTGATCTGCATTAAGATATTTTATGTTTTGATTAATATATATATATATGTATATATATATATATGTATATATATATGTGTGTGTGTGTGTATATATATATGTGTGTGTGTGTGTGTGTGTGTGTGTGTGTGTGTGTACAAACACATAT
>JAMKQA010009182.1:0-33112 GCA_024699735.1 Posidonia australis | reverse complement strand
CTTGTGGGTCTGTTTGTGCTGTTGGGACCCCATGGTTTGGGGGGTGAGACCCATTTGAGGTTGGACCTGGTCAAAGGAGCCCAACCCCCATGTGACTTGAGCCACCCGTTCTTCCCCGTGACCCGCATCCTCTTCTCCCCATCTCGTGAAGCCTAACGAGGAAGAAGGCTGCTCGTTCCGTCCCCTTCGTCCAGAGCTACGCCTAGCTGGTGGATGCCGACGGGATTCCGACATGGCAGGCGCACTGGGGGTGTTAAGAGGAGGCGTAGTGGTTGTGTTGGGGAACGGCAAGCCGTGGGAAGGAGAGACCGGGGTGAGTTGCGTGCAAGAGGAACTTCGAGCCCAGAGGAGGTTGTGTGAGCTGAGGAGAGTTTGCATCAAGCCTCGCCGGAGCACGTTGAGCACGCGTGGAGCTCACCGGTGCTAGGTACGCGTTCCTCCTCCTGTTTCTTTTCCTCGGTTGAGGCATGTTAGGTTAAAGGGAAAAATCATGGATAATGATGTTAAAATCATGCAAAAATGAGGAAAATGTTGGGAATGAGAAGAATAATGTGGTTATGTTGATGTCATGTTGATTCATGGGTGTTTTGTAAGATTTTCGTGGGTATTCCTAATGCATGCTACAGTGTTTGTGTTTGGGCTTGATGCCTTTGTGATTTTTGATAGAACAACATGCTTAGTGATTTTATGATCGGATTGAGGGGTTTTGAAGTAGATTTGGATGTCTACACCCCATGTTTTATTGGTATTTTTCGTGACATGTTTGAGGGGTTTGATCCTTACTCCCACCTTAGGGAGAAAGGGGTGACGGTGACCTGGGGAGTTTTCTGCAACCGCAGAAAACGGTATACCGAATTGGATTCGACATACCGAAATACTTCCAGGTGGTGCCCTGTGTCGTGGATTTGGACGATCGAAGAAGTTCGGTCGACCGATCTGACAGGGGACTGATAAACCTGTTAGGGATTCGGAATACCGAAATTCTTCGGTATGCTGAATCAGGGGATTTCGACATATCGAAACAATAATCAGTATGCGGAATCAGAGGATTTCAGCATACCAAAACAATATTCGGTATGCCGAATCAGGACCCTGAGCTATTTTGAGAAATGTTTAGAAAAATGATGATAAATATGGATAAATACATGATAAATGTATTCAATGCATGGAAATGACTTGTAAGATGATGTATGCAAATATGTTGTTTATAATGATGTTTACCATGAGATAGTGAAACATGACTTATGTGTATGAATGTGGACCCATGTGAGGAGTGTTTACATGGTACAAAGACCATGAAAGAATGTGTAGGTTTAAAGACCACAGGTAATTAATTGATGCATAATGCATGTGATTTGCAAAGAGTTTTATGAATGAAAAATGGTTTTGATAAATATTTTGAAAAGACAAATTGCATATGATTTTAAAGAGATTAAAGGATATTGTAGGAACCACGATGAAACCAGGACTTGCCGACAAGGTAGTGAGATCTCTAGAGATGTCGGGGACGTGTCCCTGGGTTGTGGTTGCCGAATTTGCGGTCCAAGGTAGGAGCCTTGAGACTGTGGTGGTACTGTAGGACCCGAGGTATGAGAGACCCGGACTACCCTCAGTGTCGGTACTGGACGGGTCTGGGGTTAGTCCCCAGGTGCTCGGGCACCAAGGCGTCCTTCGGACGCACTCCGTGCTTGTACACGTGAGGGTACATTTTGAGGTTGCGGCCGGGGCGGTTGAACTCCAGCGCGGGGTGATTCACCGCGGCACTGCAGTGTGGGTGTGGTGACATGGAATCCTCATCAACTGCTTGTAGCCATGTCGATCGCCTGTGGCCAGGGTGATGCGACCAATTTTGGAATGGAAAAGTGTGGATTTGTGTGTGGACTAATTCCTAACCTGGATTTGTGATAAGTTGTGTTAATGATTTTAAATGATGTTTTGGACTAGGAAACTAGATGAAGTGATTTACTTCTCCTGCGTTGAATGCAAAGGTTTGTGAACGAGTATGAGGATTTGAAAGAAAAGAAAAGAAAGTTTGAAATGTCATTGTTTTCCAAGTTTTTCTAATTGAATATGTGGTTTTGGAAATGGTAGTTTTCTGACAATGATTTTCATGGGTTTTAGTGCTGTTTTTGGGATGCGTATTGGATGACATTCCTGTCACTCACGCATGTTTTCCTTGTCCCCTTTGTTTCAGGTGCTCAGGTGTAGGAGCAGTCTACTCTGGTGTATCTTTTCGAGCCACGTTTGCCGCACACAAGTCTGGGTGATTAGCTTTATTTATTTATTTCTGTTATTTAGATTCTTTTAGTTACTCTTGAGTAGTTCTTGTACTGTTGTGTAGCACTGGGGTGTTACAAAAGGCCACACACCCAAACACCCTCGATGTCAGACTTAATAAGGTGGAGTCTGGTTGTAAACGACGAAGTGGAACCTCTCCACCAAGTGGGGTAGCAGGTATCTTGTTGATAAGGTAGGTAGCTGTAAGCACAGCATCAGCCTAAAGAAGTTTTGGAACCTGCATATGCACCATAAGTGTACGAGTGACATCTAGAATGTGCCTATGCTTACGTTTTGCAACCCCATTTTGCTGTGAGGTATGAGAACAGGATGTCTGATGGATGATACCCAGTGAGGCACACATAGAAGTGATGTTAGAATGCATGAACTCAAGTGCATTGTCAGTTCTCAAAAACTTGGAAGTCACATCAAAATGATTCTTTATTTCATTAAGAAAATTTCTGAGTACATCATGAATATGATTTCAATCTTTCAACAAATATACCCAGGACACTCTAGAAAAATCATCAACAAAAACAATATAGTACATATGACCCGACACAGACTGGACTCTAGATAGATCCCATATATCACAATGAACCAACTCAAATGTTGTGCTACTAGACGCAAGACGCAACTGTTTAAACGAAGCACGATATGCTTACCTAACTGACACGACGCACAATCAAAACGAGACACCGATTGCCACGGTAACGCCTGTTGGAGTTTCTGATGAGACGGATGTCCCAGTCTATGGTGCCACAAGCAAGAAGACTCAACAGTAAATGCTGTAGAAGCGAAGCCTTGAGGAATCTCATCACGAACTAGCAGGTACATTCCATTTCCTCGATCACGGCCCAAACCAATCCTCCTCATCGTCTGCAAATCCTGAAAGGTACAGTGAAAAGGGAAAAAAATCACACTACATTTGAGCTGTTTTGTAATAACACTAATGGACAATAAATTTACAAGGAAATCAAGGACAAACAGGACACTCTCTAGTGATAACTGTGAAGAGGTGTGGACCACCCCCTCACCAGAGACTAGGTAAGTTCGGCCATCAGCAATCGCGACAGTCCGAATATCAGATAACTGAGATAATTGTGTAAACAAACTACGAGTACTTGACATGTGGAAGGAGACATCGGAATCAATGATCTAGGAGGAGTCTCTCAAGGCAAATAGGGCACTAGTACCTGAAGTGCTGGCATGTGTGGTTGTGGCAGTGGAGTCAGTGACCTTTAGCTGCTGAAGCCGCTCGTAATCAACCTGTGATACAGTGAATGTCGGTGGCTCAGTAGTAGCAACAGATACGGGGGCCTTTGTAGTCATATTAGCCGTCTGAGGACGACTAATAATATCCCAGCATCACTCAACTCGATGACCCAACCGTTCACAGTGTGTACAACGTGACCGTCCTCTTGTATCGCCACGACCACGTCCCCCTCATGCACCACCACTTCCACGTCCACGGGTGACCGTCATGGCAGAAAGCTCTGACACTGAATGAGAAGTAGCAGTAGACACTCGCATAGCCTTGCCAAACGTGGTATGAAGATCTGGTAGTACATCAACAGCCAAGACCTATCCTCGAATCTGTGAACTGAGATCTAGATTTAGGGCAGAGAGAAACACAGCAACTGCTAGATCTTCACGGTACTGACGCAAGTGGATGATTTCAACCGTCAGAGGTTAATGAATATCCAACTCCTCTAGTAAGGCTCGAAGAACAGTGAAAAGATCCTGAACAGATCTGTCCCCCTACCGTAGAGTGAAAAACTGCTCATAAATCTCACAAACTCTGGAAATATTCTTTTCATGCCCATAAGTGAGTCGAAGAGTATCCCAAATCTTCTTTGCTGGCTGCAATGATATGACAGCACGTGCAACAGAAGACTCCATACTGTTAGCTATCCAAGTAATAACCGCCGCATCATCAGCCAACCAATCTTCATAAATGTCAGATTTGATATCCGGAGGAGGATCTGTAAGGTACTTCACTTTTCTGTGTGCCAAAACAAATGTCTCAAAACTCTGAGACCACAGATGATAGTTAGGGCCAGAGAGTTTCTCAGAAGTACCACTCATGTGTTTAACAAACGAATTACGGGATGACATCCTCACTGATTTTCAGTAGCAAATCACAAATAAATGGTCTGAAACGACAAAAAAAATAGACCAATTGCTCACCACGGTGTGTGGATGTGACGTATCCACACACAACACCAACTTGAGACTGGAGAATGGCCTAAAACATGGCCAGGAAGGGCTGGACTGTCCTAACAAGTGGACATGAGAGACAACCAGGCATCACCGGTGACACAGCATGCGCCGGTGACGCCGTACAGCAGGCGACGGCGGCGGAACGACCGATGTTGGCCGACAGGCCACGTACGGGCCTGCCGACGATGGAGGAGACCTTGGAGCACTCAGGCAGGAGGTCTGGAGGTAGCCGGAGGGGACGTCCGGCGCAGATCAGGCGGCCAGCCACGACCGGTGGCGGCGGAGGCGGTGGCCGACGGCGAGTACGACGCAGGTCAAGCGGTTAGGGTTTTTTTGTGATTTTCTCCCTATGCTCTGGTACCATGTTATGAGAGAAAAACCAAAAAGCTTCTCTATTGATTAGTGAGGAATACATATATATAGGTATTAGACACCTATGGATATATGGATATCCAATAACCCGTTTAATTACAAAAACTATCCCCACTTATTCTAACAGATATTAAATGTTTATTATTTCTTATGTGGATATAAGATATATGGATATCCATATAAGGAGTCAATCATATATATACACACATGTAATAACAGTGATTACGAAATTATGAATAATTCTCTCTAATCTCAACATGGTACCAGAACTTAAGGATATCAAACCCTAACCCTCTTCTTCACTCCCAATCTCAGCCACCGCCGACCAAGGATTTTTTCTGCCCAAACTGCCAACGTATAGTGCTCCCGCCGCCAGCCTTCCGCCACCTCCTCAGCCACCCGTTAGCCCTTCAACACTAGCCCAACCACTTTCTAGGTGTCGTCGAGCCTCCGACAATCAGTCCTTGATGTCTCATCGGCCCCCAACTGTCCTCTTTGTTGCAACCGACGACCCAAACAACCTGACTGTCGATTCCTATACCATGATATAGGTTGTCTCATCTTTCTTCCTTCGTGTTTTTGGCTCTAAGGTTGTCTATGTGTCCTAGTTTTGTCCTAGATAATTAAATTTTATCTTAAGAACGGGTTTCTACACTTATTTTTGGTGTTTTCTAAAGATTGTATCAGTATTTAGCCTTACTTCCCACCTTTGTTTGTTTCAATTAGACCGTTATCTCCTGCTTATATGGCTTCTTGTAGTGAAACGTGGGTGAAAAATCTCTCTAGGACGTCCATCAAGTTCAATGGCAAGAATTTTCTTGTCTAATTATAGGCATTTGAGACTTTTTTTGGTGCACATAAGAAGACAAGCTATCTCACTACCTCAGATGCTAAAGACGTTACTTATGAAAACTGACTCATTAATGACTATGTCATCGTATCATGGTTTGTTTATAGTATAGAGAAGGATATATCTAGAGATGTCATGATGCTACGTCCGGCTAGGAAGATTGGAGACAATGGACATGAAAAAAAAAACCCTGTATATGTGAGATCTATAAACAACTATTTACCCACCATCAAGGAGAACGTTTTGTTAAGAAATTTCACATGTTCCTTAGGTCTTTGTTGGATGAATTGGAAATATATCATCTTTTTATAGCAGACATATTAAAGATGCGACAGTATCGAGAGGAACCAGTCCTGAATATTTCCCTAGCAAAGCTCAATCTAATCTTGAATTCTTAGATCTGTGGTCTAATCCTTGGTGTAGAGACTCTTCCTTCTCTCTCGTCTACCTTTTCCCAAGCACTACACATCTTGACCGCTACTCCTACTTCAATTCCTAATCAGTTAGTTACCTCTCCAAGGGTCGTGGTCGTGATCATGATCGTGGTCGTAGCAGATCGTCAACTGGAGGACATGAATATCGCAAGTGTGATCACTGTAGTAAGATCGATTATACCTCACATCACTGTTGGACTAAGTTTGGTAGGCTTCCTTGGGTGCAACATGTGACGGAGACTTCGTCTAATGATTCTTCCACTCAGACAGTAACTACTCCTAGACTGATTATGACAGATTTCTTCAGCTTCAAGACAATCAACTTGCTTCCACTATTGCCCATGCATCCTCCTTAGGTATGACTACTTTATTTGCTTCTAATAATAGTTTTTGGATTATCGACTCTAGAGCATCCTCGTACATGTTAGGTACTCACGATCATTTCACCTGCCTTTTCTCGTTGTTTGATACTAAATCTATTTCTATTGTTAATTGTCACCATTGTTCTATGTCTAGGAAAGTGTGGTTCATGCAACTTCCTAGATTACTTTTAACAAAATCCTTTATGTTCCTTATTTTTCGGCTAATTTACTGTCCATTAGCGTTATTACCCAACAATTTTACTGTTCTGTAATTTTTTATCCATGTCATTGTACCATTCAGGACTTACAGATGGAGAGGAGAATTGGTTTAGATCGTGAACATAGTTGCGATATCAACATACTAGTTCGAGATGATATATCTAGTGGATTAGCATCTGTTGCTACTGATATAGAGTCTTCCTTGTTATGACATTGCTGACATGATCATTCGTCGCATAAAATTCTTCAGCAATCACTTCATTGAATTAAAGTTGAGACTTTTGTCTATAAGTCCTGTCATTTAGGTAAACACCATCGTACTATCTATAGGAGTTCTATGTTATCTAGTAGTCAAGATCTTTTTAATTTAATTCATTATGATATCTTAGGACCTACAAGTAGTCAGTTTGAGTCTAGTTATAGCTACTACATTGTATTTGTAGATGATTATTCTAGGATGTCTTGGGTTTACTTTCTGAAGCATAGACAATATGTTTTTGACATTGTAAAAAAAAATCTAAAATAATAAATCATTTTGCTGTTACTCTTGAGATTTTTCAAACTAACAATGCTTTGAAGTTTGTTGAAAGTGATGTATAAGATTATTGTGATTCATTAGGAATTCTTCATCAAACTTCATGCCATCACACTTCTTAGCAAAATGAAGTGACAGAACATAAGCATCGACACTTGATGTCACCCATACTATTTTGTTGCAGATGAACGTACCCAAGTCATTCTGGTCTGATGTTGTCCTCACCGCTACTTATCTTATTAATATGATGCCTTCTGCAACTTTTGATAGTGAGATTTCTCTAAGACATTTATATCCTAATAAAGAGTTATTTAGTCTTCCATCAAAGGTATTTGAATGTGTTGCATATGTGTAAGATCTTGGTCCAGGACTTAACAAATTATATTCTCCATCCCTCGGATGTGTGCTTGTGGGATACTCAAGAACGCAGAAAGGATACTGTTGTTATTACCCTCTTAGTTGTCGTTATGTTATCTCCACTAATATTACTTTTGGGAGTCTTACGTCTTATTTTGATTCTAAGAAAACTCCTAATCCTACTACTACACCTATTCCCCAGCCTATTGAGATTGTGCATATAGGTAGAGTTGGAAACGGGACCGGCCCGGCCCAAGAAATGCAGGCCTGGCCGGCCCGAAGGCTGGTCCAAGCCAGGTTGGGTCGGGCCTGTTCCTGCAGACCATGGGCCCGACACGGCCCATGGCCTGTATGTGGACCGGGCCGGGTCGGACCGGGCCATTGGGCCTAAAAAGAATTTTAAATTTTTTTTTTATTAATAAAAAATATTTGAAATACAACCATTTTTTTACATAAAAAATACAAAAGATATTTACATCATTTGTTTTACATTTTTTTTAAAATTTTTACATCAAGAATTATTCATTTGGGGAGTCTGTTCTGTCTGTTGAAGTTGATGTCGCATCATCGTCTTCTTCTGATTCAGACTTCAAGCTCAATCTTTGAAGACGGTCAATCACTTGAAAGTTGGAAGAAAGTTGTAAACTTGTAGTTGAGAAGAGAAGAGAAGATTGAGTTGTGAAGAAAAATGAATGGAGTAAGGGAGTATTTATAAGGTAAATGGAGTGATAGTTGTTAAGATTAAAAAAAAAAGGATTAATGCAACAGCTAAATAGCCGTTGAAAACGACTACATTATTTGGCCGTTGCAGAACGGTGCGCCAGTCTGGTGCGCTAGGTATGTGCACCTCATATATATTTTTTTAATTTTTACAGGCGAGTCGGCCCGACCCAACCTAGACTGATTTCAAGGGCCAATTTGGGCCTAGTAAACGGGCTTGCGTGGGCCTGGACCTTGGGCCTGGCACGGCCCACGACGGGCTTAGCCCGGCCCGTGGAATTTTTTTTGGGCCCGGGCCTTGCCGGCCCACGACGGGCCCAATTTCCACCTCTACATATAGGGGGGGTTCATGACTGGTCCTTGTAGGAAATGATGACTCATCTATTACAAATATATCAGCGACGACGACATATACATCCACCAACTCAGACTTAGCCATCACTCTCGTTTATATGTCTTCCACCCTCAGACCTGAATATACCAATTGTTCTACAAAAAGATACTCGATCTTCTATTGACCATCCTATTTCTACATTTGTAACTTATGATTATCTTCACCCATCTATTCGCCAGTTTGCCTTATCGATATCCTTATAGTCTATACCTAGGAACTATCAAGAAACATTACTCTTATCACATTGGAAGGCAGCTATGGATTGAAAAAAGGCAAATATTAACAAACTCGTAACACATAAGATTTGGTTGCTCGACTTGAAGGAACTAGCATACTTAGTTGTTAATGGATATTCACTATCAAGTACATGCCTGATGGTTTAGTAGACAGATACAAGGCATGATTGGTGACCCACAGCTTCACACAATCCTATGGCATTAACTATGAGAACACTTTATCACCTATAACTCGACTTAACTCTATAATGGTGCTTTTGTCAGTTACAATCTACAAATCATGAGATATTTATCAACTAGATGTGAAAATTATTTTTCTCTATGACGATTTAGTAGAAGAAATCTACATAGAATAACTTATAAGGTATGTTGCTCAGGAGAAGAATAACGTGTGCCTTCTTAAAAACACTATATATGGCCTCAAGTAGAGTCTAAAAACCTAGTTTGATAAATTCAGCAAGGTGGTGATAAAATTTGTCTTCAAAAGAAGTGTTGTAAATCACTTGATGTTTATTAAGCAAAGCACCAATGGTTGTTTGCTATTAGCAATATATGTTGATGATATCATACTTACAAGGAGTAATACTACATGCATCAGGGAAACTTAACAGTATCTGCAACAATATTTCATTATTAAAGATATAGACCATTTTAAGTATTTTCTAGGAATTGAATTTACTTATGTAAAAAAAAAGATGGTATTGCCCAAGAGAAAATATGCACTTAATCTTCTTCAGAAAACAAGTCTTATAAGATACAAACCAGAAAGCCTCCTATTAATCAAACACTAGCTTTCTAGGACAACTCTACAAGCATATATAAGGATGTTGACAGATATCGACTAATTGGGAAGTTAATCTACTTGACGATGATACGTCCAATGTTTCCTATGTAGTTGGACTTCTCAGTCAGTTCATGCATAAACTCAGAGAAATACATTGACAAAGTGTCTTATGTGTACTTACATATATTAAAGACACAGTAGGAAAAAGATTGATTGATAAAAATCATGGTAGTCTGCATATTCTAATTCTAACTATGCTAGAGACATAAGTGATAGAAAATCTACATCCGATTACTATACCTATATTTGAGGAAATCTTGTAACCTGGCAGAGTAAAAGGCAGAATATTGTATCAAAGTCCAGTGTAGAAGTAGAGTATTGTTTCATGGCTTAGACAGCTTGTGAAATGATCTAACTTAGATTCTTCCTGTCTAGACTTGACTTTCCAGTGAAGACACCCATGATAATGCATTATGACAATCAAGTTGTAATCTTTATTACAAATAATCATATCCTTCGTGAACACATTAAGTATATCAAGATGAATTGTCATTATGTGAGTGACATGGTAATGAAAGGAATTATTTGTACACTTTATACTTAGACAACAGAGCAGGTCTTTACCAACGGATTAAGTGTTGAGAAAAAACTCTTTATATAACAAACTGAGCATAATTAATATCTATGCTCCAACTTGAGTAAGAGTGTTGGATATAGGTTGTTAGATATTGATTATCTCTTATGTGGATATATGATATATGGATATCCGTATAAGGATAAACCACACACACACACATGTAATAACAGTGATTATGAAAAGATGAATAATTCTCTCTAATCTCAACAATTCGCAATGACACCTATTTAACAGAGCTTTTGGATTGTTATAGCATTCTGCAAAAGCCATAGGACGAAAAACATGCCTAACAAACTGCCAATATACCTGACTACTGATGAGCATATATATCTTAGTTATATTGGATCACTTGTATTTATACTAATCCCTCTTCTCATATGTATATCTTTTAGGAATTTTGTGTATAATTAATTATACTATTCCATTTTTTTAATGTCTATCATGGACTCACATCTTGTTCCTTTTTGCCCACCTTCACCGTCAGTGCTGATCCATCGTGATCTAATGAGGAAATGTTGATACCACTCATTTCCAGTGTAACAAGAACAACTACAATACGACCATCTCCTCCTCTTCTTCTCCAGCAATAGTTCTCCCTCTTTCCCTACCTCTAGGATGATCTTGTTGTGACAACGCTAGCACCAAAGTAAGACGCTCCTCGTCATCCCCAAAAGCCCACGATTTGCACATCCACTGTTATGCTACAAGACATTGTGCATGTCTAACGTCCATTATGGCACAATTCCCACAACCTTAGCCTCTCCAACAGTTGTGGGTGCATGACAGACTACCGTAATTTTAGAGGCATGTATGAGAAAAAAAGGGACAGCTTCTTAAGGCATAGCAATAATCTTGAAATCCCTCTGACCTTTCTACCACTCTTGCCTACAACGATGATTTAGTTCCTCATTATTCAATGACATGGCTCAGCTCAGTCATCATCTCTATTGATTGGACATTTCAATTACCAATCCTACCTCTAGTTTGTGTTTCACATCTTGTCACGCTTTATATTTTCCACAATAATTTAAAACAATTAAATTACGGAAAAATTAAAACCAAACAGTAAATATCTAACTACCAGGAACCTGTGTGTGCGGCTAGGAGACTCCAGACTATATGCACTACGTTAAACCGATCGTATGTCTGCACCTACCAAAACCACAAGAAAAACGCATGAGTGACAAAAGTCACGCAGTACGTACCCTAAGGAAAACTACGAAAAACAAAACTATAATCAATTTTCCTTTTAAATTCATTTCGCAAACCATTTTTTCAAAACCTGATAAATCCAGTCCACATCGGCCAAAACCACAACACAGGCTCTACTAGCCCAAAGCCACAAGCAAATGCTCTCAATGGTCAAAACCACACATAGTGAGTCGGAAAGTCCGACGCCAAGCAACCTAACTCTGGTCACACGCAGTCCACCGAGGAGCGACCACGGCATTCTACACTGCCACGGTGAAGCCACCCTGTATAGGAGCGATCACCGTCTCGCAATTCTCCCACCTGGAGAACCCTCACAAAGCCAACCCCTCCCTGGGAAGGCTGTCCTGTCTCAGGAAGCTACCATCTACGGGACACGTGTCCCACCCACACTGGCCACCATAGTGTACGCCTCCTCAAGGTGTCATCCACACACGATGCTCAGGAGGGAGTATCATACCTTCGCACCCGACAACACCCAAGCTTTAGTGCTCACAACGACAGCAGGAGTATGATACCTCCCCGTCATGCCACAAGACACCTCAACCCGCGGACCACAACTCTAACTTTAAGACGACAGTCAAAGAGTCTCATACCTCCAGGACCCGACGCACCTCAACCTCAGATATCTCGGCCCCTGATTTCAACCAGGGAGTCGCGCCTGACCATCCAAGAATGTCGTCACATTCCTTAGTCCCGACGACACGGTCCCACACTGTCTCGGCCCGCACACAGAAAATCGAGAAAACATTTTTCCAAAACAGGCCAACTATTTCTTTAAAATCCATTTCCAAAACCATTTTCGTATCTTTGAGAATTCTTCCAAAACCTCGACAAAGCGACGCGTCAGGTGTCCCAAAGGACCACCACTGACGGCCCACAATCCCATCTCGTAGGGACAAACACAACAATCTAGAAAGTCCTCAGAAAACACATTTTATAAACTCATTTGGGCCCTAATTCAGTATACCGAAAATCAAGTTCGGTATGTCGAAATCTACTGATTTGGTCAACCGAGGTGATTTGACAGGTCAAATCCAGTAGAGGACCAAACTGACAGAAAACAGTATACCGAACGAAATCGGTATACCGAAATTTACTGATTCGGTATGCCATTTTCATTTCAATATGTCGAATTCTGTGATCCCAGAAAACGACCCCAAAACCCTACAATCTGACATCGCCCCAACTAGGACCTTCGATCAGACCCCTTAAACAAACACCAAAAATCATGCATAAAACATAAGATGTAGACCCTCGAGTCTACTCCAAATCCCAACAAACAAAACTAAAATCCATTCACCATGCATCAAGATATAAAATCGGAAAGGCAGAAGAGTCAAAACGACTTAAAACGCACTAACCATCATAAATGCCAATAAATTCGCCATAAATACATAATAAATCACAATAAATTCTAGGAAAGTAAATTTACCTAGATTCCATGTAATCCTAGCATTTCTATCATTTTCATGCTCTCTATTATATGACGTGGAGATGTGTACCTGAAAACGCCTCCGACGATCTCCAACCAACCCCCAGCGAATCCAGTAAACTTCAGCGCAACCACGACCACGGGAGCACTCCCCACAAGCTTTACGCACCACCACTAGCCGCCGCACACCGTCGTCGACCCTCAAGCACACCAAACAGAGAGGAGGTCACGAGGGGGAGAAAACAGGGGGAGAGAGCGAGAGAGGAAAAGAGAAAAGAGAGATGTAGGAGAAGGGAAGTGAGTGGAGGGAGAGAGAATAAGTGGAGAAAGGAGAGGAAAGATGTGTGCTCGGGACGGAGAGAATGCACGGGGAAAGAGAAAGAAGCTTGGGTTGTGCGTAGTAGAGGCTCCGGCTTAAATAGCTACGCAGAAGAAGTAGGTGGCCGTGTGCATGCAACCAGTCAGCCACGCGCACACCAACACTCCCTAAACAACCAGCCTCGCCAACCACAGCACGCACCCAACCACCCACCACAAACATGAGGCCAACTGCAAGCCTCAACCACCGGCCCACAAATGTGGATCCCACGCGGACTCCCATACGTAGGCCCCACACGGACCCACACCCAGGCCCCACACATACAGTGCCACAATGCATAGTGCTAACCACGCACAGGAACACGCAAATAGAAACCGACCTACGAGATCCAAACCCAAAAGCACAAAACCACACAACAGGCCTCGGAACAGTAATACCTGTTTAAGAATAAAATTCATAAAATGTAAATAATTACAAAATGAATTTTACGGGTGTTACACATCTACCCCAGCTCTCTCTCTTGTTGTTGCCTTTACTCATACTTGGTCTACTTGGTTATTGGTTTCAAGTGCTTTCTATCACATGACTCCGATTGCTTCATTTCTTCGTGATGCCATTCCTTTTCATGACCTAATTGTACTGATAATAGTGATATCTTCTTATTTCCCAGCAGTAACTCATATCATCTTTCAAATCTACCATTACTATCATTCATCATGTATCACAATCAGCTAGGAACCTCTTTTGAATTGAAAACTTGCTGTCATGGTTATCTTGTTTCTTTTCACTCCACATCTGTTTCATGTAAGGATGTAGAATGGTGTAACTGGAGCTGGCCACCGACGTGATGGCATCTACACCATAGACTGCCAGCTGTTTCTTTCCTGTGCAGGCACTTGCTGTTGCCTGACATCATCATTTGGGTCATCTATGTCCATCTTGTTTATCTAGTTCAACTCATTTAGGTGTTTTTGGTCGTGCTATGATTCCTCTGAGAGCACATTTACTTGTTTGGATTGTAAACTCACCAAATAATTACAACTCCCTTGTCCTACAAGTACTTTTTCTAGTCTGTTTATTTCATGTAAGCAAGCAGTTGGCTTGTCAGAGGTGTCAAGGTGAAAGGCGATGTCGAGGCAACACCCCACAAAAATGCCTGAGGCAAGAGACGAGAAGCGGGAGGACTGTGACTGAATGTGTATTAGGATGAAAAAAAACAAGGAGAAAAACGGACTGTGTTTTAAATTGTGTGACAGGAGAAGAAAAAAACAGAGAAAGAGAACCATTGGAGAAAAAGGGACCAGAGAAGAAAAATGAAGAAAAGAAAATACCTGAGAGAGGAGGCTTGCCAGAGAAGATGTCAGAGAGAGAAGAGGCTCACTGGAGGATGACAGTCAGAGGAGTACGGTGGCGGACCAACTGAGGAGATGAGGAGCACTGGAGGAGGAGGATCGACTGTGGAAGGGTACCACTGGAGGAGGTGGCTTGCTAGAAGAGGACACTTGCCGGAGGACTGTTGGAGGTGGAAGCACAGAGGAGAGCTGTTGGGAAGGAAGAAGAGGAGAAGAAATGGGTTGACCAAGGAAGAGGAGGAGGTGGGAACGTGTGAAGAGGGGAAGAGAGAGAGCCGTTGGAGTCAGGTTGGTTGGATTTTGCAGCCAAAATCGGGTTTTTTGACCCATTAACTGGCCACTTCACTGAGGCAACCCAGGCAGCGAGGTGACAAGGCAACCCGGGCACCCATTCAACTGAACTGAGTCGCCTTGACACCCCCTCCGCCTCGTCTCGCCTCATCACCCAAGGTAAAGAGTCGAGGTGCCTTGACTGCTTCAGTTTGACTTTCTCTTTCTTATTATAGATACTCAAAAGCATAAGCAGCAAGAAAGCACTAATAATCTCACAATTTTAGTGGACTGACCAAACATGGACACATACCTTTCCACATTGTTTTCCTTGAGAAAGCAACATTAACATATACCCGTAGATTGCAAGTGTTTCCACCATCCACATTTTCTTCCACATCCCAAAGCCCCTGAAAAAAAAACCGAAGCAAGATAAAAACACAAAAACTTGCTTCAAACTAAGAAAGCCTGTCCAAGGCACATAGCATGGTTTAGATATTAATGAGTTATTGTCTGGATTGGTATTTATATCTAGGAAATGAGGTTTTCTTTATTTAGTTTCGATGGGTTTGGGGATTTGACGTTAGCAAAATCATGCAATGGAGGAAAATAACACGAGGATAAATAGGTAATGTTGACAAATACAATGATCATATTCCAGGTGTATTTTAATAATAAATCTGAAGTTTAGTGTATGGAATCATGGAGGAAACATGTTTTGAAATGTATGTCTATATTAGAGATACCAGATATCCTTTTAGACTGAATACAAGAATCTCTTCTGGACTGTTTACCTAAGCATATAAGAGTAATACAGATTTAAAATATATCCATGCTAAAATATTCATTAATCAGACACTAGAACAGACCTGTTAAAAACAGTACAGCAAAAACAATGACGGAGCAACCTGAAGAAAACTCCCGGACAACCAAATAAAAACATGCAGCTCCAACAAAATTTATATATTTGACCATCTCTTAGTTAAAAAAAGCAAAAGCATGCAACTAAACAGCAGCAAATTGTCTTTGACAAGAATGCCATATAATAAATAGACATGATGATTCTGTTCATTTAGTTAAGTTACAGTGCATACCTGGACATGGAAATAATCACCATATGGAACATTGCTAATTTGTTGCGATATCTCAATCACTAAATGACTGCCAAACAATGAAGTAATGACAATGTCAACAAATAGCTAATAATATGACACAGAAGAAGCAAAATTTCACCACAACTCCATAAAAACATGTATGCAATTGCAAAAAGCATCAAAATCGTGTTTTAGACATTGTGCAGTCACAGAGAGTCAGAGATACTGTTGGTCTAATTGTACCACTAGTCTAATTGTAGTCTAGATACTGTTGGTCTAGTTGCAGTCACAGATATATCTAGAGATTTTTATTTATTTATTGGAGAGATACCTAGAATAAGATGAATGAGAAATCAAATTCTCCAGACTCACATCAAACACATAAGAGAATATGGAAAATAGTTCTGCATTCAAATTATGCAGGAAAGAATGAAGTGCTAAAAGGTTCTTTGCTTTTTTTTTACCATACAAAGAAGATATAATTACAAGATAATCAACTATTTGAAAATGCAAGTAATACAACTAAAACCAGCATTCCAACTAGTAGTCAAAGAAAACCATATGTAAAACCTGTAAGATTATCTGTAAACTGAAACCAACTTTCCTGATGGTAATACGAAAGAACAGCCAAAGAAGCTACACATCCAAGTGTACCAATGGATCTATAGAACAGTAGGTGCTCTTTAAAGAGCAAGGAACAAAAAAAAATATTTATTTAATTATAGCAAATAACCTAGGGAAGAAAGAAAATTGTTTGTTATCCCAAGGCAATGCAACTCAAGATACAAAAAGCATTAGGTTTTGGTCTCTGAAGTGCCAACAATAGAACTGATGGAAAGTGTTCTATCAGGAGAGTAATTATTCTTTCATTGAGAAACAAAATTACCTGTTTCTGTACACATGGAATTTCTGAATCTCCTGACAGTTGCCAAATTTTGCACCTTGAATGCAACAAAACAAGCAAAGACAAATCGCAAGAAAGGGGGAAAATTAAACTCTATAATCAAAGAAACTTTCTACAATTGAAAATTGATCGCATTAATTTTAAATATATAAATCTTCCAGTTGTACCAAAATATATCTTGATAGGATGTTGAAATGACACATCTCGGACATGTCCTGACTCAACATGATGACGCCACCTACTGCACTGAAAATCTATTCCAAGAAAACATTATGACGAGCCTCAAATTTCATACAAACATTTAGTAATCTTAACAGTTATGGTAAAATCACCTTTGTCCCCACACATATTGTGGAAGTTTTCAAGAAAATCAGCAGCAGCATCAGAGAAGAAAAGATTGAAGAAATCTTCTAGGCAAACCTATTGAACATGACTATTAAATTTTCCAGAGAAAATTTTAAAAAAATTGGTTGATATTTATAATTCACAATACCGGAAACTTTGCCTCCGCAACCTCAGAAAAATATTCAGGAACTGCCATTAAGACATAACAAACGGCAAGTCAATGTCAAATTATTTGCATAAAATCAGATAAAGCATAAATAGATCACAGTGCAGAAAGAAAAAAACAACTAGTGGTACAATAAATAATGTTTAGAAGTCATGGCAGCTTGATCTGAAACAATGTCATGTTGCAGTAGATTAAATTGTGTGTGAACCTATTTTGGTTTGGAATAGCCATCATCATGACTATGACTATAGTTTAGTATATGAGAGATTGCTAAACACAGAGGACGAAAACCAAACATATATGACAAGAAACAAACAAGATGTGACCCACATCTGACAGTTCACCAAAATATTAACATCAGAATGGGGTACTCGAGAATCATGGGCATGTCAAACGAACTGTTGGATTTTGTCAGATGGATTGAGGTTGTGGTCAGCAATGACTTCAACACTAGAACACATGCACCACATGATGACAGGGAATTGAGAGTTAACTAACCAGTAGGAGCATCAACATCCTCAAGCTCCCAAGATAAAGCCTGTCCAGGATGTGAACAGTCACCATTTGACTCTCCATTTTCACAAATTTCTGATATCTCTGTGGATAGCCTTACGACAAATTATACAGCAGATAAAAGTCAAATATTTGCAAAAAACATCTCAAATCCTTACCTATGAAGGCTCAGATATTTTTAAAATTTACGACAATCACCATATGCTAACATACCTGTCCGCACAATCTGAGTCATTTGTCTGTTGTTTGGGGCCATTATCCCTGTCCAAGATAACTACAACATCTTGGCCATTGTTGTCAGGTTTATACTCCTGCAACAGGCAACAACACATTAAAAGCTGATAACTTGATAAAAAATACCAAGAACAAGCCCTCAACCTGCAGGAATAAAATTTAAAAAAATGCACAAAGAAAAGAAAAGCATTGGAAAACTCAAGTACTCAATTGAGATGATTAAACACCACTACATACATTCAACATGGAGGGAAATGTCAAAATCTTTAAGTATGCCAAGCAAACTATAAGTAAGACATACGTGGAGAAAATATTACCATCTCTGGTGTTATTGAATTTATAATTGCGTGCATATTCTCGATAAAAAAAAATGTAGATGCAGCCTAGAAATCAGAAAATGCTACTTTCAGGGGGGGCCTCAATGAATCATAAGTTTATCAGGAACTACTTTGCCATGCTTATACCATAAAAAGAATCTCGACAACATAGTTTATGACATAAACAAATCATTTTTACCTATAACATAAGAAAAAACTAGGTTCCCATCTTCCACAAGTTGTAATTCCACTACTTAAACAGGCTATACATCATGCATCCAAAACTATTTACTTCCAGAATCCAACAACAGGGGTACACCCAAATTAGGCACACGACCATACATATATATATATAAGATATAAATCATGTGATAATAACAGATAAAGCCAGCCTTTTAAAAGCCAATTGGTTCAGCTGGTTGAACAGGGCTAACGCAACCATTTGGACCCATTTTAGCAGTTGAACCAATCACCCAACTGGTACAACCACTGAACTGAACCAGGTTTACAATTGTTATGTTTTCTTCTAGTGATTTTTTTAGTAAGCATAATGTACATTTACATGACCATAAATATATTGTCCTTGTTTTAATAAAACAATTTAATTTAATCAATTAGGACATCACCAATCCAACTGGGGGACGAACCAGGTTTTGAAAAAGGTTCCCATCCACCTGCATCACCATATATATATTTTTCCTTGTTTTGCATCATACTCGATCAAACTAATCATGACATCATTGGACTGTTTGGATGATGAACCCGTTGTTCAAAAGATAACCCATTCACCCACAGATCAAAATGGTTAATTGACATGGCTTGGTCTGATAAAGTCCGGATAAAGCATTAGTACACATCAGAATGTGCTTCCATGCTGCAGACACGCTGATATTAATTTTGCATATAACTAGTCGTAGCTACTTGACCTGGTGCTTTTCCAAAGACATTGGGTTTTTTTTTCTTTTATGCAGTCTAGGGAGAAAAGTTTTCTTTTTCTTAGGTTAGATTTTCTTCTTCTTGTACTTCTTCTTTGTACTTCTCTGTTCCTTTCTAAATTAAAATTGTATTCATCACTAAAATGCATAAAAATACATAGAAGTTTAGCATCCAAGGAAAACTAGATCCTTGACGTTAGAATGTATCGATTCATGTGATTGCCAAAAACATAATCTTTACCATGCTAACATAGAATATACAATCAACCTATAGGAGGCTACCACAACCTAAGTTAGCATTCTGATATGAAGAAAAAGGTTAGGCTCAAATATAATGGTGGTATACTTGCTGATTGTCATCACCACTACTCAGAATGCATTTAAACATTTTTTCCAATGATTAGCAAATCTCAACTCAATCCTGATTCTGATTCAGAAGTAAGGCTAAAGGTAGATTTCCTCGTGATTAAAAACCCAATGGCATGCAGTTATAGTTTTCACTCAAAATTTGCAAAATTTCCACCCAATGGAAAAGGCAACAGCATGTATAGAAAATTTTCATTTATCAATCTGAACTCCTTGCTGATGTTTTTCATAATTTGGTATGCTATTGGCCAACAACAGGTTATTGATACTATTTCTTACAAAACTGCACCTTCAATCATAAAGTTCCATTGTCTTGGATCCTTTTTCTATAAATTTAAACCAATCCATTCATTCAATAACCATCTCAAAAGAAATATCAATTTAATAAACAAGACAGAACATCACACTAACAACATAATTGCTCACATTGTAAGACAATATGGACCATAAGCCAAAAAAAAGAGAGAATACATCAGCAGCACTAGGAGGGAGATGATGTGAGGATGGATTGCGAATCTTGAAGAGGCAATCTGGAGAAAAAAGTCAGTCAACAGACCTTCAGTGAAGCAAGTGTTTCCACCCAAGGTTTTCAGAACTGGCTGGGACCATAAACCATTTTTGCAGTCTGTCCAAATGGTTCAAATGGGTGGCGCCATCATGACAAGATAAAAAATAACCAAAAGAATGCTGAAAATAGAACGGTTTAACTATAACAACCGAGCGGTCCACTGGTCTAACAATCTAGTTCAAAAATTTGACCTTCGAGTTCACCGCTTTTCAACCAGTGGTTCAAGAACTGAGCAGCCTGCCTAACACCGGTCCGACTGCCCAGTCTGGTTCTATCAGCCTTGTTTCCATGAATGAAATTAGGGTTTTCGTGAGTGTCTGAGAGAATAAAAGCAGTGTTTAACATTGGTTGGGAAGGTCAATTGTCCTCCACCATTTTTTGAAGACAAAAAAGGAGAGTGCATTATATATGAAATTCCAAAAAAGAAATTAAAAAATTGTACAAGATCCTGGAAATTCCAGGGAAAAGGAAAGAAAACAGGCAGTTATGCAGCAAAAATCAAAGCCCAATCATCCTGTATCATTTGACAGTACATAAACCCCCCCAATCCAAAAGTATTTTCCAGCAGGCTTCAAAAAAAACATAAATAAATCCATGTTTCCCATTGAAGATCATTCGGTTCCTCAACAGCAATATGCTCCAGCAGCTAGCATGGGGAATCAATTCTAGCAACTTATTTTTGTTTTCCTCATTAGATCTCTTCACTTCACACATGAAAAAGGCCCGCATCTCCTGCAAATCTCCAAAAGAAAAATGTAGATTCAAGCTATCACTCATCTTCCTCCAGAAATGTGATTTAAACCCCAAGGTTCTTGCAAGAAGATCCTGGTGGGAAATGACTGCATAAGGGCTAACGAGATAACCGTTACAGTGGATGTAATGCTGGTGAAACTAGTAAAGAAGACAGTAATGGATCAACATAAATTTTTTTAGGCAGGGTTTCAAATTTCTAAAGTAGAAATGATAGAGGGGCATTTCAGATCATTCAAAAGAGCAAAGTTCTTGGAGTTCTAGAATTTGAGGGATCTCCTTATGTGACAGAGGCTGAAATTTCCATTTCAATGGAAGGTGGTGGGGTCCACTTGATTGAGAGGAACAGATCGAGAAGGAACCATCCTCATAAGGACACATGGAATTTTATTTCAAAGAAAAATAACACCATTCTCAGGTGATGGGAGCCACAAGTTGAAAAAAAGAAACCACTCGTCTCCTGTGCATGAAAAACCTCAATTCTCACAAGATAGCTGCAGATGCAGATAGGGCCTACAAGTTGGACCAAAATGCCTCTCTTGACAAGTATGACTTTCAGAGCAACCAGTTGGAGCTTCCCCAGCAGAAGAAATAAACCTCTTTGCAAACCCACATATAGATGAGGAAGAGAAGAACGATCTAGGGCTCTATTCGCCTTTGAATCCTCCCTTGGGTCTTACAATCTTAGCGAATAGGACAATGTTAACGATCTCTGAAGGACTGCTCTTACAATGATATCACGATGAGTGTGAATGGCTGTCGAATTCTTTTGAGAGATCAAGAATTAAGCTAAAAACTGCATACAACACAGCTGAAGGAATGAAATATCTAAACTGCAACTACTGCAACATAGCACAAGAAAATCTCATGTATCTTTATACACTTGTCCCTTCTTGAAACAAATATGACACCATATGGATCCATGAGGAGGTAAATTCTGTTTTTTGAGACCACTACTGCAATATGTTGTTGTTTAGATGTCATTTACAGGAGAAAAATAAGAAACAACAATAAATGGATGGTAATACTGCCTCAAGGGTGTTAATCGTCGTTTTGCCTTTGAGGAATAATTTGGTGTTCAATAATACACTGGTTTGGTTTCTGTCTTGTTGGACAAGTTTTGATTCATCTTATGGTTATAGCCATAGTGGGGAAAAGATTATACATGTTGTTAGTAATCACTGGAGAAACGAAATAGGACGGTGATATTTTTCTGCATTTTTCAGTACTTTTTGTCTTTCTATTGTATTCTTTGAATTTACCACAAATAACAAATGCCTATCTTTTTCTTCACAATGATAAGAATTAAAAAAAAATTGAAAACAAAGAAAATTCTAGGGAAATGTAAGAAAAGTTATATTCCTGACCTGCCGTTCTAAAAATGCTTTTACTTCACTATTATGTTGTGCCCATCCATCTACAATGAGTTTATAAGCTTCGTCTCGAGACAAAAAGGACCCAAAGAAATGCTGAAAGGGAAAAAAAGAGCAAAACATTGAAGTCAATCTCAAGAGTCCAATATGAATTTCGATCATGAAATTTAAGATTTAAGACAGCTGGTTGATTACTGAAAAAAGAAACATTGATGAAGATTTAAGACAGCTAGTTGATTACTGAACAGTAGAAAGGCACAAAAGATATCATTAAATTATAAATTATATAGATATAAGTAACATTAGTTGCAGACCATGAAATGAGCAGCAGTAGTTTAAATTGATAGTTACAGATTATTGTTTCATGTAAGAAACATAGAAATCCTTTTAAAATTCCTAGTAAAAAACAGGTTTTGTCGTAGTTGGTCAAAAAGCTTCTAAGAATACCTTTCGATGTGATTTCTATGTAATTCATCACAAAAAGCAAACTTAAGAGTAGGACTACATTGGTTATATTTGATATAAAATTTGTTGGAACTAGGTATGCCTGCTTATAAGCATTATTATGCCCTTCAAGTTCTTCTTCTTTGCATGTGTATGAGAGAGACTGAGAGAGAGAGAGAGAGAACACTCTCAATGCACACAAACTGTTATTGCAAGAAAATGTGAGATAAATGAAAATTTAAACAAGCCTTACTTTTTTTGCACCAGCCACAATTTCTATCGCATTAGGAAAAATAGCTGCAGTCTTTGCTTTTCGGACGGATATGATTTCGTTGAAAGAAATTGTTTTCTGCAACATAAGTTCAAGAGAAAATACTAGGAATTTGAAAATATCAGAGCAAAGACAAACCAAAAGGTAATGGAACTATTTGAATTGCATGGTAGTAATTAGACCGAAAAAAGTAACTAAATGATTCTTTTATATACGAACTGCACGTTAAACTTTTGACAAAATAAAATAACTTCAATACTACATTGACATATTACATTAATTAATAATAATAATAAAGGTCATTGCCTGATCCATTTCTGCAGAATTATCATCCTATCAGTTACTGTTTGATGACTTAATCGGCTTATGGATCAAGATCGTCAATAGCAAATATAAGGGCAATATGAACGAAGAGATATTTTACGTTTCTACAGTGACAATTCAAAGAAACTCCTTTACAAAACACATCGGATACCAACTTGGTTCTGGCGACAAAGTTAGATTCTGGATTGATGTATGGACAGATGAAGGAACACCTCATAGTGAAAACTTCCAAAGACTTTTTGACATCACCAGAGACCCTTTTGTTATGGTGGTGGCTAGCGGTTTCTTCCAAGAGGATCAGTGGGTATGGGAGCTGGATTTGAGACGCAATCTCAGGGACCACAGGAAGGCATTAAGGTTGCTACTATCAACAAAAAAGGTGAAAACTAAGCAACAGGTACTAGAGTTTTTGGTCTGCTCAAAGGCAGCGTCAGGAACTCTTACTGACAATGAAGGACAGAGATGGAGATTTTATAATGCAATATGAAAATGCAAATCACCAGTGTAGGTCTGTCTCTTCATGTGGCTAGTGGGAAGACAACACATTGTGAAAAGGGTATATGGAAGAAAATGGCTCCTGGCTGAGGATGTGATCTTCCAACATGCAGAGAACAGCAAGAAACTGTGGAACATCTTCTACCAACTTGCAGAATTGTGAGCTGGGTAAAAAAGCAGATTGTTTGGTTCAGATATTGCTCATGGTTCAGTTCCTTTGTCTCAAGTGAGGAGTTCTGGGAGTTTTTAGAGGGCAGGCAAAGGAAAGGACTCTCACATGAAACAGATTTTTTTTCTGATGGCACATGCTAACCGTTGAGGAATTTGGAGACACAAACTGCATCAATTTCGACAAGAAATGCTGCTCAAGAGAAAAGATATTGGGATGTGCCAGAGAACTTTTCTAGATTGGGTTTCAGTATTTTAAAATAAGATTCGGTTTGGATTTTCAACAATTTTGTAGATAGCTGGTTTTCGTAATTAAAAAAATGGACATCGCATCCAGGGTGATGCTTATTTCTATCAATAAGGATCTACCTACCCTTTTTATTAAAAAAAATTATCTGCGGTCCCCATTATTGCAATTTGCAGGGAAGGCACACCAAGGTACTCAATCAGGGAGGTAGGCTTGTTTTGCACAAGAGCGCACTTGGTGTTTTTACTACTATACCTATTTTCTACCTCTTTACTTTTCAATTAATTTAAGGGATCATGGATTCTATGAGTGGTTTGCAAAGGCAACGAAGGTGTCACGTTAGTGAGTTTCAATTACGTTTTCCGACCATTAAATGATGGAGGCATTGGTGTTCTCAACCTACAAAATTCAATTAGGCTCTTTTGGCTACGTGGACTTTGCAGTTTTTCATAGAGGACCAAGGGTTCTAGGTAGGTGTCCTTTTTTATGCTCACTGGAGCGGACCTTATATATGGAGGGTTATAGAAGCAAGATTTAACATATCCAACATAGTCCCAATTAGGGTTCAACATTGGTGGCTGTGAGACAATTTCGGAGCAATACGTATGTCCCAACAAGCTATCTTTGAGATACCTTTTTCTTCACTTTTCACGGTTGAGGAACAAGGAACCCTTGTTCTTCACTTTTCAAAATTGTGAGGAACAAGATTGGAGATATTAATCTGTGTTTTATGTTCATAGAATGAAGACAACCTAAAATAACTCTTTGTCCAATGACAAATTGGGAGAAAGTTTTTGGCTCTCGTTTTGATCAAAGTTCTCTAGCCTTCAACTCTGTGGATCCAGATGACTTATGGGGCATAGATAATTGGACAGACTCAACTCAGACTACAATGTGAATGGTTCACCTAGCATGATAGATTCTACACGTAATTTGATAATAATATGTTTTTGAAAAATCTAATAATCGAAGTTAATATTTTTAACTCCATCAAATTATAGAATAAAATTTATTTTTCAACTTGATTTTTTTTAACATTTACAGGAGATAAATGATATATTATGGAATCACTACAAAATATTTTGTATTAAAATAAATAAGTTGAGGATCTAGGTTTTCCATTAAACCAACCAGACAAGATTTTCTTGTACTACAGTACAAGAAAATCAAGATTGTATATTTCCTCAAATTTTATGCAAGAATCTTAACTCTTGAACATCCAGAAATTTTTACCAAACACACCCATAGTAGAATTGATATCAAATGCAACATGTTGGTGCAATCAGATTCTTCAAAATAAAATGATTTTTAATGATGAAGCTACCAATTCTAAGACTTTGGTAGAGAAATGTTGGAAGCTGCGATGTTTTTTTTTTTTTTGGTGGGGGGGTGGGGGGAGGGGGTATTGCATTTAGCGGGGGAGACGGCTATGTAGAGAAATCTTGTATTTCTTTTCTTTTCTTTTTTATCTTTCACATCAACAAAAAATCAACAAAGCAATTGAATTCAACATTTTTAGATAATCCAAAATTGGAACACAAAGGCAAATAAAAGAGAATAAATTCTTAGGTGAGACCTGAGATCTTTTGTTAGCATACCTTGGTCTCAAATCCAAAAATATTGGAATAGAAGCAGACATTATGAATAAACAGGTACATGTGGCCCTATAAACAAGTGAATAAACAGGGGAAAAAAGTATTAGTTGCAACATGTGTAGAAATGGAACATTGAAAATTGATGACTACATCCCTAAGCTCAAGAAAGAATGGTGACAGCCTAATAAGCAAGATAACACTAAACCAACCAAGAGAAAAACAACAAAAGAGGGGATAAAGAGAAAAAGGAAACAAGTCGGTTTCTTTAAAACATGTAAATGAAAACCAAATAACCTAATGTCACCCATCGAATAAATTTAAGCATTTCTAGGAAGTAATTGAATTGTAGTAATCTATCAATCGACGTAAAGGAGATTAAGAAGCTAGAAGGATACTAAGATGTATTACAATGTTAGATTTATATAGTAAAAAAAGAATGCAAATAAAAAATAGTACCTGGAGAAGAATATTCTCTTGAAGGGCACAGTTAAAATCTTGAACAAGAACCTATAAAAAAAGGGTAAGAATTCTTTAGCAATCAAACTATCAAAAGAAACAAAATAAAAGTTCAGCTATTTTCCGTGAAAGTATTATTTAAATAGAAAACAAACTCTAACACACTACATTATATGTATTTGTGATTACTTTTAGAAATAAGTTTGGTGAGGCATTTTTTGGTGTTCAGTGACTTTTACCTGGAACTTCAGCAATGAGTTCCATCAATTAGAACGTTAGGACAGGCCACATTGCACATGGGATTAGGTTGTCTCACTTGTTGATGCCACACCCTGCAAAATGCTTGCTATGTCCACTGGAATTTGTATTTCACACATTTCCATGATTGACTGCCTTTTCCCAACAATGCAAGGATCAGATATTTCACACGATGAAAGGATGCTGGAGTATACTTCCATTTTCCAATTGAGAACTGATCCACTTCTTTAGTTTACTCGTTTTGTCAACTAAGATTTTATTGTGCACAAACAACATCTGACAACATCTATTTCAATGACCAACGTAACGACATGACATTGGTAGCACATTACCAGGGGCCCATAGGTTCTCAATAAGAATGAACCTTTCATTCCTATTCAACATAGAAAAAGGTTATTCCACGCATTACATTCTCAGTGTTTGAATCCTTGTCATTTCTCACTGTGGAATTTTATGATCTGTCTCTACCCATTCTAACTCTTTGAAATCAAAATATCAACTTACATTATTCAGTGCATCACCAACCATATGACCTCATTTTCCTATTGCACCATTATACATCTATAGTACTGAATTTATCTTAATGTCCTAGATTCATGGGCAAGATCCTCATAATTTCTGCATATTTCATTACAGTGCCTTAAGGAACCCTATTTATTAGCATTGTGCCTTAATCTACACTAAACTTTGACCATGTTAACATTCCATATGTCCAAAAATTGTTCCTCCTCATCTAAGAACTTCTAAATTCCAGTATGTTTCTCCATTCAAAAAGCTCATTTCTAACTCGACTCATGCAGAACACATCTCGAAAAAACCAAACACAAAGCAATCAAATCGTACTCCTCATGGAATGCATGAGGTAATACAAAATATTTTAATAAAAATAAGAATTAGCAAGGAAAAAAACAGTCACCTCATCAGGCGAAAGCCGGAACAACAACCGATACTCCTCGCTCCGCGTCGACAGAACTTGAGCCTACGGCCACATCACTCGATAAGGAAACAAGAAACCCCGGCAACTACCAAACAAATAACGAAAGACAAAACATAGAACTCATCCGAATACCAGGATGTCGATGTCCTTGCGTTCGGGCATCTCACCAGAATGCACGGACGAGGACTCCGACGCGGTGTCGTGCTCCTGCTGCTTGACGACTCTGGAAGGAGAAGCTCTGTTGGAGGAAGAGGACTGGAGCGGACTCTGCTGCTGCTCAGATGTTGCAGGCTGGCTCGTCCTCGAGGCCGCCGCGGCCATGGATTCTGATCGGGTGATCGGGTCTCTAGGGCTCGTCGGACGAATGGGATTGGAATTTGTGGTGGGGGACGAGCAGCGGAAGGAGAATATATGGAGAGAGTGGAAGCAGCGGTTGGGTTAGAGGGAAGGAAGAGCGGAGAGGAGATTTTCTTTGTTTGGTTCGGACTAGCTGTTCTGCCGTCTTGGAGTGGCGGTGACAAAAACCATAGAGGTGGTGCACACGTGGCAGTAACCAAGGTGGTCCACCGCTGGTCTGGACAGGACAGGTTGGTGGCATGGTGTTTGTTTTTTATGGAAAAAAAAATGTAATTTTATCCAAAAAAAATATTGAAAAATGATGTTTGTTTTATGAGTTCGTAGTAAGTGAAAAATGTATATATGTAAATTTATTATTTATAAGTGGTTACGAGATAGCGAGTAATTATTATCAATATGGTTCTATAGGTCGGACTAGTAAAATAATTTTTCATGAACGGTCTACCAATAGATCCAACATTGAGGCCGCGTCTCGATTACTTTTAGGCTTTTTACGAATTAGTAACAAATAACAGATTCACGTGTCGGCGACTTTTTTCGATGTACTTGATTTTGTATTTGTTCGTCTTTGACTTTTTTCGTTTAAAGATCGATCTTAAATATAGAATATCTGGTTGGTGACGTCAATAAAGATACAATAACAATATATTGGTTAGGAAGGGTCACTATATATGCACATCAACCTTCGTCTGTTGAATTTACGTTATATATGCACATCAACAAACAGTGTTCTTTTACTTTTGTTTTTGTTTTTTGTTTTTTTGGTCTGACAATGAGCTTGGATGATTTTGTATGATCGATTCAAGATCTAGATTCCAAATTGTGAAGCAGGAACAATAGGAATCATGTTAGTGGAATCAACATGTACCTCTGGTCCAGACACCTGATAAGTTTTGGTCGAAATTTTTGTTTTCCAATTGCCTTTTTTTTGATTCAGCAAACTGCTCCAGCGCAGTTAACCAAGGAAGTGCGGCACGTGCCTCCTCCTTGAGTTCGAAATCAGGAAGACATTAAGGAGAAATATTCTTCCAACTACTAGTCCACCGACTAAAATAAAAACTTGCTTTCTTTTGATTTGTAAGGCAAGCAACTGCGGTGGTTGCACACGCTACTGTTTCTCTTCAGATGTTCACTTCACAAAATGCAGTTTTTTGTCGTTGTGTTTTTTTTTAATTAATAAACCGTGGAAATCCTTCAGACAAGTAGACAACCAGGCAGTTGTGCAAGGACAAAATCTTAAAATAATATGCCATGGTTACATGGTAATATGGTATGCCTGTTTTGCAGCTTTTGCTTATTTTCTCTCAGACGTTGATTCCATAGATACCATGCTGGTGGGATCATATTGATGTAATTTAATTGATTTGAATCACCCATCCCATCACGTTTATGAAACTAGAGATCTGAGCTAGGAATTTTGTGAGCTACACAAGCATATACTCGTGGAGATGGCAAGCATATAGGCTTTCTGTTATTATGGACCTTATTGTCTCGATGATTTGATAAACCATCCTTTAGTTATTTTGGTTAAAGTTATATCAGTAACGATCCTTCTGAAGACTGCTCAATACTGCTTTATCATGTTCTTCCGGTTCTTTTCTTTTTGTTGGGGGAATCACTCGTTCTCTTTCAGGTCTTCACTGTTTAATGGAAGATTTGTTAACGAAAAAAATCGACAAATCAAAAACCCAAAACCATGTGCACAGTATTGGGATTTGATAATTCATATCAATGATATTGACTTTTTGGAATACTGATTTGATCGAAACAACCAAATGAATTGAAAGTAAACACGTCAAACTCTGTATCGAACATGGTCTGAGTTAGCAAAATCAAACAGTCAATATGTTACTTTATGGAAATTTCCAAGGTACTCATATTATTATCTCAGAAAGTTACAATTGATTAATAGCAGTTACTTCAATTTTATTGGAGTTACGAAGCTTATCATTCGTAGATTTCAATTAACTATTAAAATTAATAGTTTCCACCAAAATCAACAGTACCTTTGTGGATATCGTTGACTCTTCCTTGTTTATTGCTCAACATTCCCACTACATTATTATTTTTATTTATTAAATTTGTCTTGAACTTAAATAACATGTTTAATCGACTACACTGTCCAGTACATGTATTACGTAGATCTAATACGACCCACTAAATGGTGGAGTTTGAGTCCATGAGAAACTTTGTGTGGGGGTGTGGGAAGTATGGAATCTGGTTAAAGATCTGTTTATATCTTGTGTGTGTGTAACACTCTAAATCTGGGAATGTTACTTAAATAATATCAATTCTTAATTATCATAATTATAATAATTAAAATAATCATAGAAAATTTCTACCTAGAAACAATGTGTAACTAGTAACTCTAAACTCGAATATCGGTAATTGGACTACATTCCAACTACGTACCTAAAAATCAAGTAAAAAACAAAACACACGTGAGTAACCTTTAAGTCACTTAATACGCGTCTAACCATGGAAAACCATGAAAAAACTATAATCTCTATTTTTATAAAATTATTTTACAAATCTAGGAAAAACCACAAATCCAGAACCCAAAAGCAACAGGAATTCATTTCCAAAACCATGTCTTTTCAATTATTTTCTTTTCTCAAATCTCAAACATTTTTTAAATCATTTATGCATTCGAAAAACCATATTTTCATCTAGATTCAACTAAAAACACAAGACTTCACAAGGTTCAAAAATTCACACAAGTATTGGTTGGCAACTAATTCAAATCATCGTTTTTAAATCATTTCAATCTGACTAAAACCTCAAACCAAAACTTAGAGTCTGATTCTAGCTCAAAACCATATTCAAGTTTCATATTCACTTTCAATATTGTTAACTTCATCAAAGGCAACTAGATTCACAAGCATTTAGTGAGGTTGCAACTCCTATCCTACTGCAGTGTTGAGATGAAGTTCTCCGTACTGAAAGACACCGTCCCGGTCAACAGGCATTAATATTTTATTTTCATCATATATACATAGGGATACGTCTTTTCCTGATTTCTTATCGATGACCCGGACAACCAAGTTCATATACCTAGGCCCAACATACACTGTCGATGACCTAGACACCCGAGTTCATATACCTAAATCTAGCCTACACCGTCTCAAATGAGGTAATCCGGTCTTTCTCAACTGTCCCATGTTGGCTTCATTAGCCATATCTTGATTTTGATGATAATAAAAGACTAATGTGCTTTATGAGAATATTTTATAGTTCATATATGCAAAGAATACCATTGAAGAACTCAGAAGATTCAAGCATAAAAAGGAAGACATTTGAAGAAGACAGAGACCTATGTGCCACCAAGAAGAACTCAAAATGAAGGAAAAGGAGAAGAAAAATTAAATAATATTTTTAATTATTTTGATGTAATTTTCTATTTATTCGTGTACCTAGGAACTTGTAATAATCTCCCAAATATCCACATAGAGCCATGAGAAAATTGCCTTAGCCCCAAAATCAACCATTCATTATAGGACTAAGGGCATTTTCGACATACCAAATTTCCTCGGTATACCGAAATATATGCAGATCAAAAAAATCAGAAAAGAAACCCAAAACGGCATACCGAATCAGAGGTTTTCGGCATACCGAATTATTTTTGGTATACTGAAATGCTCGACCGTTGCACATTTCGATCAACCACTTTGATTTCGGCATACCGAATCAGTAGCCGTTGCTAAACGTTAGAGAGACTTTAGACACATTTTTATACACATGTTTTCCTATAAATAGGCTCTCATTCTTCACCTATTGAGGATATATACTTCCTACCACATATAGAGCTTCAAGCTACTCAAGTTTCCAAGCATTCCACTCCAATTTCATTAAAAAACTCCCAAGGCAAGAGTACTCCATTTCCATCCATCCACGTAGCCTGAAAGTATTTGGGAGACTATAAAAGAGTTGTAATCTTCATCCTTATTGAGTGAGTTCTTCTTCGGATTGAGAGAAGGAAGCCACGGTTTTGCGGAGCTTGGCGAGGATTCGTCAAGAGTGTACGGCACGATCTTGGCCTAAAGATCCTAACATCCCAAACCATCGCAACCACAACCACATTTGACAATTGATTCTATATCAAGCTGCCAACACCAACCCATGTGGATCCGAAACAATTATTAATCCATTCTCAAAACATGTGGTTTTTCCCTTCAAACTACTTTTTAAAACCTTTTCATTTTAAGAAATATCATTCCTTTAAAACTTTAATGCGCATTAAGGAGACTCATGCCCAAAACCACATAAACTCAAAAGGATTTAACATGATACATTCATAAAATCACTGAAAAACACTTAAATAAATCCCTAGCCAACCCTCATAGGTCATCCACATAGACCAATCGCGTCCTAGGTAATTTAGTCAAATTTTCTAAACAAGGCATATGAATTCTTCAATCAAAAATCCACAACTCATAAAATAATCTCCAAACACTCAAGCTTATTTTAAGCAATAATATACATATTACAAAGGAATTAAAATCATCATTCATGGCATAGATTTCATTTAATTTTTATAAACCCATTTCATACTCAATAACTCATGATATTCTTCATAAAATCCCAGGAATCCACATGTAAGCATGTAATTCTATTTTTCATGCACGGACAATTATTTTACAGGGTTTTTTTTCTCAAAAATCTCAGAAAACATCTAAAAAGGATCCTGGTCAAGTCACGCATGTTGCTCGGGTAAGTCGTCCGTGGCCCAGACATTATAGTTAGAGTTCAAAAATTCGCCCTAAACTCAACCCATAATTCCATCCAAAATCCACACAAATCCATTCACAAAAATTACAAGTTATTATTGCCCTCTCCGATCTTGTTGCCTGCCAAGGCGCGTCGTCGTCTAGTAAAATCTAGACCCCCTTCTGTTCCGACGGCTCCTGATCAGGGGAGTCGGAAGAGGAAAGTTCCTTCTTCCTCCTCAGATCTGGGATCTGAAACCAGTAACCGGAGAAAATCTCCCTGTCCTCTTCCCTGCTCTCTTAG
>JAMKQA010009181.1:0-19636 GCA_024699735.1 Posidonia australis | reverse complement strand
TCAAGGCATGTAGATTCACAAGTGTGTATAATTGAATATTTGACTACTTGTCATATTTTCTTAAGTGATTATTAATCATTAATCACATTTCATTTGTTATCATCAAAACATATTAATAGATTTTTCCAACACCATATACCCTGATAAACCATCAATCAAAAGAATCTTCTTTATTACGGAATTTAACAGAAAGCAAAAAGAAACCCTGAAAGATGTCTAGTTGAGAAGCTGAGGAGTCAACCCAATCCATCAGAACTCCTCCAAAGAGCCCTAATGAAGGCATTGTCAACCAACGATTAAGTCTTCCATCCTCAATATTATGTAACGTGATAGGAGACAAAGAGTCAGTCTTAGTCTCTAGGATGATAAGAAAATCGTCTTTGTTTACCTAAACAAGGTTCCTAAGTTCGCTTCTTTTCGCCTTACTTCTTAAGTCTCTAATGTTCCATGTAAGAATAATTGTGAAAACAAAATTTAGCAAAGCAATATTCAACTACCGACCTAACAATGTAGAGCCTTCATGAGCTCCACACAATTCAAGTCAACATCAAGGTTTGAGTTGGGTAGCCCATGTTGGGCCCTGGCAGTATCCAAAAGTCCATTGGCTTCGATGCAATCCCTAAGTAGGATTCTGATTTTATCACAAAATACCATAACATTACTATAAGAATCCCAATTAAGAATATCATCGTGCATATCATTGTGTGAAAGGAATTTCCCTGAATCCCTTGAGCAAGTATCATTATTTGAGGATGAGGGGTCAGTCCCCATTCTCAAAATAACGGGAGAAACCAAAGAGGGGAAGGCAATGCTAATACCTTACACTACAGTCCTGGTGGGGGGAGTTCGATTAACGTCAGAAATAGAAATATGCCCACCCAATGTTGCAGGAATAGCTCGATCCACCAGACCGTGTTTGTCAGTAATAGAAAGTTTAGCGTCTAGATCATTGATTGCAGCAAGGAGAGCCTTGACATGACACGCGTCTTTTTGAACTTAATATTCATAGACTTAAGATAGACAAAAATATCTGCCGAACCCCTACTCCTATCAGTAGGGATAGGCATCGTAGAACTCTTGAATGCCTCATAAGTGTTAGGATCCTTAGGCCTCACTAGAGGAGGTGAATAGTGAATTAACGAATATTATGTAAATTAAATACTTATTTTACAATTTAAAGGAAATAACCGATAAATAGAATATAACGAGGATTTAACTATTAAACTAAATCATACAAAGAAGGAGATGAGAGGCAATGATAAACACAAAGATTTTAATAGTGGTTCAACCTCCCTGGCTTAGTCCACTCCTCAAGAACCTTTCGAGAATTCTCTTATTCCGATCTTGTTCTAGGCCAAGATCTTACCGTTACACTACCTTGACGAACCCTTGTCAAGATCTCTCTAAAATCGCGGGTTCCTCTTCTCACAACTAGAGAAGAGAGGACTCAATAAATGTAAAAATACAACACTTACTTTTCTTATTTCTCCCAAGTACTTGGCAAGGTTGATGGTTGGAAATGGTCCTTCTGGCTCAAGTGTTGGAGAACTATAGTTGATGATGTTCTTAAAGTTATTTTCAGTGGATGTAAGTGGAATGCTAGTTTTTGGACTTAGGAAACTCACACAATGGTTTCTCAATAAAGCTCTAGTGTATGTGTCTCTTGGGAGCTCAATGGAGGGTCCTATTTATAGGAAAATACCAAGGGAAATGTGTGTGTAACGTTTGTATTTTTTTCTCCAACGGTAACTGGTTTGGTATACCGAAATAATTCGGTATGTCGATTTTACTCTGATTTTCGCAACGATTGGTCAGTTGGGTATGCCGAACAATTTCGGTATGTCGATTTTACTCCTGGACCTATACTTGAGATTTTTCTAAGGTTTTTTACTTTGGTTCATGGATGTTCCTATTTTTCTAAGTATGTGGGATGTTTGGGAGATTTATACATGTTTCTTAGGAGTACATAATTAGAAAATTACATAATAATTACAAAAAATTATCTTGTTCTTTCTCTATCTTGATTTCTCCTTGATAGCACATAGATCTTCAGATATCTTTCCTTTTTATGCTTATTACATAATAATTACAAAGAATTATCTTGTTCTTTCTCTATCTTGATTTCTCCTTGATGGCACATAGATCTTCAGATATCTTCCCTTTTTATATTTAATCCTTGATGGCACATAGATCTTCAAATATCTTCTTTTTTTATACTTGATCCTTGATGGCACATGAATCTCCAGATATCTTTCCTTTTTATGCTTGATTCTTCTGAGTCCTTTATTGATCTTCTATGCTAAACTGAGATATGAAATATTCTCAAACAATACATGAGTCCTTTGTTATCATCAAAATTAAGATATGGCTAATAAAGTCAACAATAAGGAGTGCTGGAATCCCAAGGTTGGGAGGTACAAAGTCGTGCTGGAGTCCTTTTCTTTTTCATGTCTAGAGGTGTTGGATAGAGATTGGAGAGACCCTACTGGGGTACCTTCATAGCTTCAAGCCGTCGACTCGAGTATCGTGACAACAGATGACTTGCAGTATAGATTGGAAGGACCCAAGCAGAGGACTTGGGAGGGACCGAAGCTTGAGTGGTGCCCTTGTCGAGAGTCTCCTCACTTGAGACTTTCCAAGTCTAGACATTATTAGCTTGAGTAGCCATAATTTTATTGTAGTCCCCAAAGTTCCCTCAATCCCCTTCCCTCCCAAAGTTTCCTCTTCGGCTTCCTCCCATTCGTAAAGCCTTGCTAAAGGACCTCTTATGCCCCCTAGGATTAGAGGACTCCATGGTGAAGGAAGCCTTTGGAGTCCCAAATTTCTGTTGAGGAGCGTAAATGTCGAAAACTTTGTTGAAGTGGATGAGGTATATCTTTCGCAAAAAGGAGAAGTGAACAAGATTGAGCGTCTCCTTTGCTCGAAGTTTGACTTTACGACTAGTGGTCCCAGAAAAATGCACAAGAAGATTACTCAGAACCATCACAATTGTCAGCACACTTTTGCCTTCTTCTTCCTCTTTGTTCCTTCCTCCCTTCTCCTTTCTCTTTCATTCCTCTTTTCTTCCCAAAATGCATTGGTTCTTCTTCGTTCTTCCTCCTTCGACATCTCACCACTATCCACTTCAAATCCCAACTTCTCTCCTCCATTTCGCCTTTAAGACCCCACCACCACCAATCTTCTTCTCCTCATCAGACTAGACACAACATTAGGTCCCTCTCCACCGACATTGTGGAGGAGACGAGTGAGTTTTGGCACTTGGGGTCCCTCCTAGGATAGTTGGTTGGACATGAGGATTACTGTAAAGACCGTTCTTTGTGGCGTCAAACTCGACGATAGCATCGCTATCAATGGGACCTGGTGTCAATGGGACGTGTTTGATAGTGACCCACTTTGACCCCAAGGCTTTCGACTTCATCGTCGGTCTCTCCTAGGGGACCCTAAGGAGGGCGTCGCTTGGGCAACTGGGTGTTGGGCCTCTCGTTAATTTAGAGAGAGCATTGCTATCAGATTCCAGGATGGGGGTCATTTCGTCGAGGGGCATATGGATGCCACTAGGGAGATCGTATCATTGGTGCTCGAGGGAAGGGCAACATTGAGAAGGGAAGGGATGGATTTTGATTTCTATTGTGTTAGGGTTTTTGAGATTGGATTTAGGATATCCTTAAAGGATATAAGAGTCTCTTCATATAACAAAGTAACAATACTATGGTGTAATGCACAATTCACATAGTTTGTGAATGAAATCGATAAGTTTTGAAATTTGGTAGAATACACACTTCAAAAAGTTTGAGAATGAAATCCATAAATTTTGGAGTTTAAAGATATAAGTCAACATGATCAAATACGTAAAGGAGAAAAATTGATATCTACTCCTTTTAGTACCACTAATTGGAGGTTCTACTTGTGTTAATAATTATGTCTTATATCATGTCGATAATGACTGCTAATTAATTAGGCCGGCCAGCAACGTCTTCAAGATACCAAATAGTCAAACCACCTTCCGCCGGTCAAAGAGCACCTCTTACCGCAAAGATGCGCCGGAGGACTCGCCCGAAGGCGACATATGCATCGAAATAGTCGCCGTAAAACAATGGCAACAGCATCGTCGAGACCTCCTTTTAAGTCGTATTGAATCGACAATGTGGAATTATAAATGTCTGCTTAGGAGGTGGTGTGCAAGTACATTATTCACGGCGAGCGCACCATCGCAGGCTGACATTGAGGTTCCTTAGGGCACCACATTCCGCAGCTAATCTGACAACAACAACACATTACAGTAGAATGTCGGATAGAAAAGAAGGTGACTTTTGACGTTCTCACACCCTTCGTGAACTGCGTGTAGCACACGCCCCTAGATCACGCCCAAGGCTTCGTGTCGGTGGTCGACGTCGACCCCTTGGGGTACGAAACTTGAAATGCCTTCCTGCGGCTGCAAGCATCCCAAGTCACAGACACAACCGATCTACCAGTCTTTTTTTTTCCTTTTTTTAACGCAACGATTAGTTGCCGTCGTATCTGCACGGCATCCTCGGCCCACCCAACATGCAAGAACATCTGTGGGATGTGTGTCAGGATCCTTCTTGTCCTTTTAACCAGGTGGGCCCCGCGCTTCAAGTTTGGTAAATCTGGTACTTGCATGATGCACCACACTGGTTTTGGGTGAATATGGTCAGGAACGTGGCCGCTAGCTGCCAGATCTCTACTTTGAGAGAGATGGGGGGCAATTGGATGGTGAGCGGTTTTTTCCTCGAAGCTGTTTCCATGACGTTTGCTGACTTTTAACACTGCTTACACGCTAGCTAATGGTTCTTGCTCTCGTCTGATGTTTGACAGACTACAATGCACAATGATCCACCCTTCTTGATTTCCATTGCTGCTACACCTGTTTGGATAATATAATCTCGACTTCTTCAACACACATCATAGTTGCACTGCTCAATCCAAGAGGCAACAGTCCAACCCAATCCAAAGCAATTCCTATCAGTACCATCCAATCTTGATCAGATGGCACGTCAGATCCCATATTTTATTCTTACCCACGCTCATCACCATATAGGAAAAGAAACTACAACAACATAAAACAAGTCCAATTTCTAAAAAACTATGCTTTGTTCTACCCTCAATTTGGAATCTGTCCCAGTCTTTGTAGGAATGTCCTACTGGTGCCAGGATAGGGGAGACAGAATCCAGAATGCTCACAACTTTTCCCCTTGCAATCTACAAAGTAATCTATTCCATTTTTCCATAAAAAAATGTCTTTTGTTTTTTTTTTTGGGGGGATAAACATGTGTCTTGTTGGGCTAAGCAGATGAATACGTGAGAGAATTAATGACAGAATGAGAGGTGAACAAAATCTGAAAAACCCACAATTTCTACACAACAACAAACTTTTTTTTTTCGATGAGTCACAACAGCAAACAGAATGGAAACTGGGTTGTTAGGGGTCACCCACCAAAACTTACCTAGGAAAAGTGTGAAATTCGAAAAGGACACAATAAAAAAAAAAAAAACTGATCTTTATGGTTTGTATGAATGGCAAGGGCAACAAAAGAAATAACAAATGATTGCCCAATTTTGCTGCTTTCCTGCCCTCCATCCTTTACCTGCACACACGGAAATCAGAGGGACGGGACATTTGGAGAAAGCGTGAGAGCATTTAGAACAAACAATCCCATCACAGGAACTGTGGAAATCTGGTAGAGAAGAAGAAGAAGAAGAAGAAGAAGAAGGTTGTTCTGGAGAGAGAGATGCAGCTGGTGTTGAGATGGAGGAGAAAGGTGGCATCGTTGGTTCGTTTCGGATGCCAAGATGAGGAAAATGTAAGCCTCATCTTTTTTGGTTCTGTTAATGTGGTGGTAGATTCCTTGGGATGCCTGTGGAGGATTATCTATTCAAGTTTGCATTTGGGATTTTGGGTTTTTGTTTGTTTTTATCTTTGTTTTGTGAGTTGGAAGATGTCGAATTTGCTACTTTGATTTGTTGCAGCATCTGCTGGGATTGCTCTGGATTCTGGTTACTTGAAAGGTTAATCTTTTAGAACAGTTGGGATACTGTTCATTGTAATTTCATGCAGAGGTTTTTCCTCAGATCTAAGTGTTGAATACAGATTTGCTTTCTTCTTCTTCTAGATCTGAACTGACTGTCGTCGTCGTCATCATCATCATCATCATCTTCTTCTTCTTCTTTCCATGTAATGGATGATGATCTTCTCAGACGGGTTGTTTGTAACACAATCGGTTCGGTAACTCTCTCTTTTCTTCTGATTTCGAAGAGCTATATGTATGACTTTGGGTTGGACTTAAAGAACTTTAAACAGTTTTTGGTTTTGGTGGTTACTTATATTTTTGTGGCTTAGAACCTTTTCCCCATTTTAAGTTGGATTTGAATAGTATGTAATTAATCAATTTGTACCTCGGATTGCTATCGCATCCTTCTTCCCTGAGATTCTGTATGCTCTCCTGTCATTGTAATTCCTGGGCTTATATTTGTCCTTATTTTTTCTCATTTGAAAATCAGTTATAGGTTATACATTTTTGGATCATTGAAAGCCTTAATCAATGCTTCGATTTGGGATTTCAACAGAATGATACTTTATTTGAGATGGGTAACCATGTCTTTGCTTCTCTTGTTTGTTATTTTGCTATTCTTTTACACATTCATTGTAAATAAAATTCACTGATGTTTGCCCAATCTTCGATTGCCTCATCTCACTCTAAACAAATATCCACAAATTTCAGCCACCTTGGTTCTTTCAGTTTCTGTGAGACTGATCAATTCCTATTTATATTAGAAATGTGAAATTTGCCACAAAAGGAATATACTTTGGATATGTCTTTTCCATGTGAGTGAAATTCTATGTTTTCATTCCAAAAATCTCTAAATTGGTTCTCGCATATCTAATGCATAAGCACATTGCAATGAAGTACCTTGCTCAGTCGTATGGCAGCAAAAACAGACAATGGATTGAATCGCACTAAATAGGGACACATTCGTTCGTTTTTACAGTATTGTATTTCATTTTCTGTGAAATCGTGCTCTTATTTCTTGTTTTGGGGAATGGTTCCTTAGAGAATGTATTAAGCTATATCTTTGAAGTCATATTCAATCAAATCTCATGCATGAATTGCTAATTTCGTAGCAACCATACTTTCTTATATTTCCCTGTCTTTAGCCTTCAGGAGGTGATATTCAAATTTGAAAAACAATCCATCTTTTTCTTTTCAGTTACTTCATTCTAGTTTTCTTTTGTTGTCTGAAAGTCTTGCATTCTCTGTGTTTTTCAAACTTCTACATTTTCAATCCAAGAATCTCTAAGTTGGTTCCTTCGTTTCTATGCACATGCATGTTGCAAATAAGTACCTTGCTCAATTGCTTGTTTTGAGGGGGTGGTTCCCTGGAGGACAAGTTAGGCTACTTCTTTGCAGTCATACATGGGCAAACATCATGCAAGAATAACTGATTTACTTGGCTACCATACTTTCTTATATTGATAATTAGTTTCTTCAGTTGAGCATGTCTGTCTGTTTCTATATATACTGACAAGTAAATCTGTGAACATTTTTTCCAGAGTGGTTTATGTGTTTCAGAGTACATGGAATTCCATAACATCTGAGAGTGGGATATCATAGGAAGATGGATGTATGGATCCTCAACAGGAAAGCTCCAAGATTGGGGCATTTCCGGTCACGACGTCAAGGAATCTTTCTTCTTCTTCCTCAGCGTTTCTCTCAGCAGTTCAGTCACCTTTCTTCTCTCCAAAATCACCCAGGTCTGATGAGTCTGAATCATTGCGACTCCATGATCCAAATCCTTCAGATGGCTTTCTTTTAGATGGTGATCAACTCGTATCTGGTGGCAATCTCATTAAACGATTGGAGTTGATATCCTCATCTCACGTTGGACTTACTTCAAGTATTTGCACATATAATTTTGAAGATCCAGAGGAGGAATTTGAGATCCCTGATGGTGTATCATCTTCTGATAACATTTGTAGTGGCAGCTCATCATACTACAACAATGAGTCCAACCATCCAGCACTAAGAACGAGACAAAAAAGGAAAGGAAAAATTCTGAAGAAGTTTAAATACACTCCAAGTTCAGCCTTACTTTCTTCTGCCTGTAGGTTGAAAACTTGTGATGTGTACATAGGTTTTCATGGAAGAAAGCCTTCCTTGTTACGATTTGCAAATTGGCTCCGTGCTGAGTTGGAATTTTATGGTATAAGTTGCTTTGCAGCTGATGCATCTCGATGTAGATCTGATCGGAGCCATGCAACAATAAGGAGGGCAATGAATGCTTCTACAGTTGGAGTGGTTATCTTGACCAAGAAATCATTGGCAAATCCATACAGCATAGAGGAGCTTGGGAATTTCTTGGATAAAAAGAACCTGCTCCCAATCTTCTTTGATCTGGGTGTGAACGATTGCCTTGCTAGAGATATAGTTGAGCAGAGGGGAGACTTGTGGGAGAGGCATGGGGGTGAATTGTGGATGTTGTATGGTGGATTGGAAAAGGAATGGAGAGAGGCTCTGAATGGACTTATCCGGATAGATGATTGGAAATTAGAGGCACATGATGGAAATTGGAGGGATTGTATATTGAATGCTGTGGCTCTATTGGCCACAAGGTTGAGGAGGAGGAGTGCAGTGGAAAGGGTGAATAAATGGAGGGAGAAAATAGAGAAAGAGGGGCTTCCTTATCCTCGAAATGAATATTTCATTGGGAGAAGAAGAGAGCTTTCTGAATTGGAGCTCATACTTTTTGGTGATGTCAGTGGCGATGGAGAAAAAGAATTCTTTGAGGTTAATAAAACCAGACGTAGACAAAAGAAAATGGTGGTTCAAATGAATCATCAATCGGAGTGCAGTAGCAAAGGGAAGGGGGCAGTTATGTCTAAGAAGGAAATTGAATTGCAGAATGTGGGCAGTCCCAGAAGTCAAATTCAGCCTCCTATGGGCAAAAGAAGTAGGAAAATTGGTAGAAGGAAGAAAGGCATGGAAATATTATATGGGAAAGGCATTGCTTGTGTCACTGGGGACTCAGGAATCGGAAAGACAGAACTTGCATTGGAATATGCACACAGGTTTTCTCAAAGGTACAAAATGGTTTTGTGGATGGGAGGTGAAAACAGATATATTCGTCAAAATTATTTAAAATTACGTTGTTTCCTGGAAGTAGATGTGGGCATTGATAACCAATCTTCCAGAAAAGGAAAGGTGATGTGCTTTGAGAAACGGGAGGAGAAGGCCATTTCCAGAGTCAGGAAAGAGTTCATGAGAGACATCCCTTTTCTTGTTATTATTGACAATTTAGAGAATGAGAATGACTGGTGGGACCAGAAAAATATCATGGATCTGCTTCCACGTTTTGGTGGAGAAACACACTTCATAATCACCACTCGACTTCCTCGCGTGATGAACCTGGAACCTTTGAGGCTCTCCTTTTTATCTGGTGTGGAGGCAATAACCTTGATGAAGGGTAGCCTCAAAGATTACCCAGTCGCTGAAATTGATGCCCTCAGGATTATTGAGGAGAGACTTGGCAGGCTTACACTTGGTCTTGCTATTGTTGGGTGTATACTATCTGAACTTCTCGTAAGTCCAAGCAGGCTTCTTGATACTGTTAACAGAATGATGTTGAGAGACATATCATGGAGTGACAAAGATCATACTTTGAGAAGACACAGTTTTCTTATGCAACTTCTAGAGGTTTGTTTTTCAGTATTTGATCATGCTGATGGGCCAAGGAGTTTGGCAACTAAGATGGTCCAAGTAAGTGGGTGGTTTGCTCCTGCAGCAATTTCTGTTCCACTGTTGGCTTTGGCAGCAAACAGAATTCCAGGTCAGCTTCATCGTGCTAAATTTTGGGAGAAATGTATGCGTGCCTTCTTCACTTTCTGCTGTGAAACATCAAATAAAAGAAGTTGGGAAACTGAAGCATCTTCCATGTTGGTTAGATTTGGAATTGCAAAAGGTACCACCAAGGCTGAATGCATCTACTTCCATGAGCTTGTTAAGTTATACGCTCGCAAGCGAGGACCAACAAAAGTTGCTCATGCAATGGTCCAAGCTGTTAGTCTTAAAGGGTCCATCTCCCAACACCCTGATCATTTGTGGGCGGCATGCTTCTTGTTTCTTGGATTTGGATGTGATTCCGTTGTAGTAGAGCCAAAGCCATCTGAGTTGCTATTCCTTGTAAAGCACGTTGCTCTGCCTCTTGCAATCCATTCATTTCTCACATTCTCCCGATGCAATGCTGCGTTAGAACTCCTGCATCTTTGCACTGATGCATTGGAGGTATCTTCAGAGTCCTTGCTTTCCCAGTCTGAGAAATGGATCGACAAATCATTCTTCCGTGGAAGACCCCTTCAGTCCAATGCCAAACACACATACTTATGGCAAGAACTAGCACTCCTAAGAGCTACAGTCTTGGAAACACGGACGAAGCTGTTGCTCAGAGGTGGACAATATGAGTTGGGGGATGATCTCATCAGAAAGGCAATCTTCATCAGAACATCCATTTACGGTGAGCATCACCCGGATACAGTATCTGCTCGAGAAACACTCAGTAAACTTGTAAGGCTTATCTCAAATACCCAATTTACTTGATTTTACAAAGTCATCCTCTACAGCTCACTATATATTCTTTCTTTCTTTCTTTCTTTCCTTCTTTCCCACACCAACATCAAATAATAGGGAAATGGTCAGATATATCACTCGTTTTCCCTTCTGTACTCTAGTGTAGACACACTTTCATTTTATTACATAGTAGAAAGCTTCTTGTGTAGTTGAATGTTTCTTGACTGGTGCAGCAATCATTTGTCACTTTGCTTCTCTTCTTTGACAATGCTAACATAGCATTACATTTCACATTCCTTTATGATTTGTGTATAGATGGAAGGAGATTATACCAGGCTATCATCTCAAGTACCCATTAACTTTTTTTTAAAATTTTATTGTTGTTAGCCTTTGTAACATTATATTTTGATCAGTTGGTTTTCTTACAATACTTGGATGCGTACAAAACAAAATTCAGCTGGCAGATGACAAAAGCCCTTTAATGGATACAAATACCAGTATACTTTCAATGTAAATACCATAGCCATCTTATTTTCAATCCTTCAGACGACTTTCTTTCTTTTGCGTATTATTTGATCTTTTTCCTATTTTTATTGCTGTTTTGTTAATGGTATTAACTTGGTCTATGGCTTTTGAGCAGTTCGGATTCAACTCGAATCATATCTTAATTTGAACAAAAATCAAATAAAACTGAAACTCAATTTTAAGATTTGCCTAAATAAACAAACGAAAACAGAACCAACCCAATAAGGAAACCTTCTACTACATGATTGTTTAATCATTTCTATTCTTTCATGAGTAAAACACATTCTTATTCAAAATTTCCATTCTGGGTTGAAGGCTCGGTATTCGGAACCAAGCTTTGAACTAACATTTCTTTTTCATAACTAAAATCAGCCACAACATGGCTACTTTGCAGATTTGGTAATACCAGAAAACCACTCTTTTCTTTTCTATACGATAGTAAATAGTCGACACCAGGTAGGTTTCGAACTTCACTACTGGAAATCGGTTATTTATCAAAATATTAAAAAAAAAACTATTGGAATCGGTTAAACAACTACTATTTTCAGGGCACTCCAGCAAGCAAAAACTAATGATTCTTGCACTCGTTTTCTCCGAAGGAATCTTTTTTCCGTGTTCTGAGATGTTTCGTTTGATCATTTCACACCATCCTTTACTGTTACTTCACATCGGACTGTATCAAATGTCTGAAGTACTGTGTTGGAATTTGCATAAATAAACGCATCAGAATAGTAAATTAGTAATGTGTAGAAATTACAACTGGAATTTTCTGACAGAAAAATCTCGATGACCGATCATTGGCTGAAGTTACACGATTGACGACTGAAGTGACGTTGATGATTAATCTTATAGCCCTTACACTCAAATAAATTCATTTTTTTTTTTAAAATTTTAAGGCATAAAGCAGACCTTTGTAAGAGGAGAGAATCTTGCATGTGATGAGAGATCTCTGTAAGCAAATAGATGTGAGAATTCGCTGGTAAAACAGCACATTAATTTATTATAAAATTTTTTAAATTTATTTAACCTATAGTCATACACCAACATTGCATCTTACATAAATCGTAACTAATAAATTCATCTCTGAAGTTTTTTTTTTTTTTTGCTAATCCGTGATCATCACTTGAGTTCAAACTTCAAAGCCAGAATTCAAACAAAAACCCATTTCAGCTCCATCCATGGCACAAGCAACCATGCAAGAATGGCGCTCAGAGGTCCCATCTGTGGTTTGATTCCAAAACAGATGTGTCCTTCTATTTCCCCTCCACGAAAAGAGATGATGACTTACCTTACCTCAAAATAAAAAGAAAGAGGTGATGACTTTAGACCTCTCTCTTTTTCAAGCTGATAATGATGAGATTAGTCAAGACATAAGTAACATTTTTATACAAGCACCATGAAAAGGAGTGGCAGAAGAAATAGGAAACATCCTTCCATATTTCCACGCCCATGGTCAAACAAGGTATTATATTTTGTGTAGGTCCAATCAAAGGGTCCACGCCACACACCATTACCCCAGTAAAGGACTACATCCCATTAATTAAAGTTGCAGCTCCACCACTTCCGTTACTCGTCGCTGTCTCATCAACCAAAAGGAATCAATGTCTATGGTACAAACGCATCAAGTCTCTTCTGCCTTTGAGAACAAAATGACCCAAACATCTCTCACCTCTGTCCTCCTGCCTTCATCAAACACGTTCCTCGCACCAGTGTGTAATGGGTACAAGTGGGGACGTGGGTTTTCCGTCTCCGAGAAGAGCTCTGAGCCCGAGGTCCGGCATGATCTCTGTTATTTCTGCACCGTCATTTTTTCTTTAAAGTAGTATTTGAACCCGGGCTCCCCAAAAATGAGAAGAGAACAACTATTGATTAAAAAGTAAACAGTAGTAAGTACTTTTCACGTAATTCTTGTTTACTTGTGTATTCAGTATGATTATTATATAACTAATCTGAAGTTGGTTATCTTAATGTTACTCTTAATCTTGATTTAAAAAAGGATAAATGGAAAGATCTGACATACAATCCCTGGTACTAACACTATTGCTACATACAAATGATGTATATCGACCATCCGTCTTTTCTCTCTCTCCAGGCTTCTCTTCTTTCCTTGGTATTACACCTCTACTGCCAGTAGGCAGAGAGAGAGAGAGAGAGAGGGAGAGAGTGGGTGAGAGAGAAAGACACATAGAATCTGGGTATGTGTCCTATACATGCACTGTTCCGAAACAGCAACAAGCCCTATGGATTAGTAGAGTAGCAGCACACAACAGGTCACCTCCTTGCCCACCAAGCCAAAAGGCCAATGTTCCCTCTATATAACAAACAAATCCAGCACACGTCTCTTTCAGCCCGAGTACCACTTTTGGGTTTTGGATATAGTGGCCTCTCGGAGGCGGTTGACCTGTAGAGTGAGTTTGCAGTGTTGGTTTGTGATGGCTGTGGCAAGGGTGGTGCTCGGGATGGTGGTGAAGGCTGTGGAGGAGGGGAGGAAGAGGTTCAGGAGCTTGTTTTGGAAGGTGAGGGCAGAGATAAGAAGGCAGGTGAGCAAAGGGAAGGAGAGAAAGCAAAGGTTCAGCTTCCATTATGATGCTTTCAGCTATGCTCTCAACTTTGATGACACTGCTGCCTCTGTTTTCTTCTTCTGCTAATGCTGCAATAACACTTCCTTCCTGGGTTTTGATGTCCTTTTTGTTGAATGAAGTTGAAGAAAAGTGGAAGAGGTTTTAGTTTCCATAAGGTTGTAGCCTTGTAGGTACTCATGTGGAGACTGTTGTGTATTTGCATGTTGAAGTTTTTTTGTTTGCTATGAACTTAATGATTTATGAGAAGCTTTTATGATCTTTAGCTTGTGTGTTTTCCTTGAAATGGAGTCTCAGAAAACAACGTCGAAAGAAATGGAGTCCGAGGTATTATAGGGCAAGGATGAACCACAATGGCTCTTCTTATTCTTTTCTTACTATGGGCTTTGATGGTTTCCTGAATGACGCAAAGGAGGGGTGTTTCAGATTTCAAGCTCTCATGTGTTCTCTTTTTTCAGTAGTTCTATGAAGAATGTTGTGCCTAAGAATGGTAAAGAGTGTTCTTTTTAGATTTGTTGACAGATGTTTTCTAGTTTAGATCTCTATAATTTATTTCTCTCTCTCTCAAAATGTGGATGCTTCAAAAGACAGCATTGATGGGTGCCTGTACACAGATGGAGGTATTCTGTAGCAAAGGTGGCCTACTGTCGTTTAAGATTTGGGTTTTTCATCATATGTAGCAAAAGTGAAGAAGACCCAAGTTCACATTTTGTCCTCTTCAGTTTTGTTCGGTAGTTCCATGGGCAATGAAGTCCATTTTGCCTAGTGGTTTCCTGGGCATCATTTTTTTTTTTTATGTTCTATGAACCTCAGATGATCTGATCCTTCTGGGTCTCTCTCCAGTTGGAGATCTATAACGCCATAACTGGTTGTTGTTATTGTTGTATTACACTTATATAATAATGGTGGCCGTTGTGAGTTCTGTCTGCCACTTTCATGGCTCCTCCATACTCCATAAATGCTGGATTCTGGAGATGCAGGGGAAATGCTTTCCATCAACGCATTCCAACTTTTGTGCTCAGCTCTTTATTTCCCACTTGCCACTTCTACTGCGATGCTCTTCTGCTTCTTCTCCTCCCCCTACTTCTACAGTTCTTTATTATCTTTTCTGCTGGAGAGGAAGTGCTGCTGTTGCAGTTGCAGTTGCAGTTGCAGCAGTGGAGTAATGATATCATCTTGATTAAACCCACGTATCATTGGCCTCTAACTGTCTGGACCAGACCACCAGAACCAGTAATGACCATTTGCTTCTTCATTTAATATACTTGGACCAGTGGAGTTAGGAGAGCACTTTTTGGTAGGAATAGGAATGAAATGATTTGGAAGTAACTATTTTTTCGAAACCGATTTGGAAGTCATTATAAAATTCCAAAAAAAAAACGTATTAACAATTTTTTTTTTTTGAAATAGATTTAAACCTTAGTGGGGATTGTGGAACCACAAAACCTTGGTCAACTCAGTAACTTCAGTTGATTAACGAATTAGCAAATGTGGAACCACAAATAAATTAATTCCATTTGAGGGGCATTTTGGGATTATATTGAGAAATTATTCTTTTGGGGTTAATGCCAATGGTTTCAATATGGGCTCATCTTGTCTACAGCTACTTGGTAACGGTGAAGTTTCTTTGTGGTTGTAGGAGAGATCGGAAGTTTGAATTTCACGAAAATCATATATATTATATCACTTGGTGTTGGTTTCTCATAGTATTTGAGTGTAATATATATATTAATTATCGTTTACCAAAAAAAAAAAGAAAGAACTCATCTTTGTCCTGACAAAAAGAGAAGAGACCATAGCAGATCAGCCTGTGTGGAATGGAGGTGGGGAATTAGCGTAGAAAAAATTTGTTAAAGAATGAAAGGAAGAAAAGGGCAAAGGCCTTCAACAATCAGCAAAAGTCTTTTAATTTACAGAAGCTACCTTTTTTTTCCATTAATCTTGAGCGTTTTTTGTTCTTGGACTCCATTGTGGCTCCTTTAGCATCACTGTTATTCTGTAACATCACTATTGCCTAACATCGGTTGGACCACACTTAACATGTTAATGCTATCGTTTTTGACAGTTTTTTTTTTTATAATGTTTTTGTAAACGCTAATTTTGATAAACCTATTTGTTTTTATTTTATTTGAAAACGATAAACCTATTTGTAGCAAAGGCCAAGCACAAAAAGCAGCTTATAGACTTGCTTTTTGTGGGGACAATGGAGAACCTAAAGCTACACCAAATAAAGACTGGTTCAAAGAGAAATATGTATTTCCCTTATTAAAAAGGGAGAAAGTAGGTATTTCTTGAACAGGATCAGTTCTCCCTTTCACCAGTCAAAATAGGAAATAAAAATGGTGTAATTAGAAAAGAAAACAGACGTTATTACAAATATTACCTTGTCCTAATTCCTGGTTTCTTACAAAAAACAGGAGGGTTCTGTTCTGTTTCCATTTCTATTTCTATTTCTGAACATATATTGTTTTGTTCTGTTGCTGCTCTTCCCCCTGTCCTGTTTGACACCAGATATCACAAATGAATATCAGGGGATTAGTAAAGCAAGTTCCAGCCCAGGATAAGGGGTGATTTTCAATTTTCATGTATGAGAGACATAGACTTTTAATGCAATATCGCATGTCTAATAAAGGTCTAGATGTAACAACAATTCAATTGCAATTCAGCAGAGAAATACACTGCACTGCTTTGTCGTCTTCCGGGCTGTGTTCATGGAACTGCAATTAATTGTCCTATAAAGAGTAACCGACAAGAATGCATTGGACTGTTTTTGGATTAGAAACGCCAGAAAGTTAACGTCCTGATGGATCTTAACTAGGGAATTATGACAGCAGAATAGCAGATACCCAACTGGAGCCAAATGCCGTTCTTCTTTCTTGAACAGGGATTATTTGATTCGGTGAGGAACAAATGTTTGATTAGGATTTTCATTCAAACATGCGAATAACATGTGAGTCAACAATTATATACTGCATTCAAACTTAAAGAAGTAAAACAACTGATTTTTTTTTTTAAGAAAAATGTGTGATTTAAAAAACCCAACAAAAACAGGGCCCTGATGAAAACGGTGCTCGCACCTAATATATGCAGTAAAACTGGTTTGACCAGGGTTGGAATTATTTTTGCTCTTATCGATTTTTTGTTTGATTTAAGATTCTTCATTTTAGATGCTTTATTTGACAAGTTAGGCCACTCAAATCTTGTAGCATATTCGCACTTCTTTTAAAACATCACCAACTTCAATATGCTTGATGTAGCATGCATGCATGCTTGCTTTTTGGGCTTCATTTTGGGTTCAGCAAGTTCTTATCAGTCATCACCTATTTCATCATGCTGATAAACTAAAAATTATATCAATTTAAATATTTCTCAGGTACCAACTATCATGGAATTCCAAACATCTAGTCTACAAACATAACAGAAGGCGATAACAATAGATTCTTCATAACATTAATTCCATCATATCTCAAACACATAACAAAAGCAAATTCTAATTGCCAGAAGTAGCTTTTGGCAATGGCTGCCATTTGGGTGAAGGGACTCTGGCGTTTCGATGGGATGGATGTGCAGTACTGTTAAGAGTAAATGGGAGAAAAGGAGATGCCGCTGAGAAGAGAGGTTGCTGCCATTAGCGGATCTTTTTTTCCTTTTTTTTTTAAATTGATATATAATATACATATAAAATAAGAAAACTTCAACTAAAAAACGAAAAAAAAAGGAAAATATTAGTTAAAGTGAAACTAAAGGAAATAGAATTTATTTTTCGTTTGATCAAATTCTTGTTGTTCGTGTTTATCATTGGAAACAAACAAAAACGTGTTTCCATTCAGATTCTATCTTATGTTCATGGAAATGAAAATCTTCTTGGCTTTTTTATACCTTAGAAACGAATAGAAGCAATTTTCTTTTCCAACAGAGATACAAACATCACTTAAAAGAATTGTCAAAGGAAAACTAGTTTCTTTTCCTTTGATTTCCTTTAGATTCTAATAGTACAAATCTTCCTTAGAAATTATTTATTTTTTATAATTATTTGATACCCTTGGATTGATTTGAAAACACCTCATTAAACCTAATCAAGATGGAATAGCGCGTCGATTTCAATCTTCTTACATTTATTTAATACTCTCGACTTTACCTTTTATACAGAAGAAAAAAAATCAAATACCAACATGATATGATGTTACGACAAGTTAAGTATGCGAATCCAATGTGTGCTATGTGAGCAACCATTTATTAATTAATCGTTTAAAATACATGTATAAAAAGCTAATTGTTTATTTAATATGTATTAAACCAATGGTGCTGTGTAATTTATACACGACAACTTGACATGTACTTATTATTTTTTCAACACCACACAAAATAAAATACTTATTATATTCCATTATGTCCTCAGGTGGTGCCACCCACCGTCCATAAAATCAAGAGAAGTCAACATCTCGGTCTCTCTTTCACAAGCACACACATGGGCACGTGTGTGAATTGGAAAGCACACGTATGCTAGTATTCTAAGTCTGCTCTCGAGATTGTGACCTCTTTCTTTCTTGGCATACGTCACTTGTTTGACTGAAGAAACGGTCAACGGTGGTCTAAATGTTATTTATTACTTAGTATAATTACTTGTGATATTAATTTTGACAAACCCTTCCCTGCAACGAACTCCATCAAATACTCATTGATAAATGATTTCCTGGTGACAACATGCATTTAAAGTGATTCTTTAGAGGTAGCGTCCGTGAGAGCAGATATACGGCGATTCTAAATTATGAGACCCAAAAATTTAAGAAGTGTTGTTATGTATTATTGTCTTTTTTTAAATGTTTTTTTTTTGATAATTTTTTCTGGGTCCGCCGTAGGTTATTTCTGCCGTGCTTGGTGCTAAATGGAATAGCTGCTGAGAAGGCAAAGTAAAAGGAGGAGATTGGTCCATACTTCTTCTTTTTTTTTACTGGGCATAGTGGTTGTCCATTGCAACCATTATTTCAAAGGTGCAGGTTTGAAATCAACTAAACTTATTTTTCTATGGAATAAGTCCATTTTCCAATATTCGTTAGACTATGTAAAATGACTGAATTGAAGGGTTGGGTTGTGTATGTTGACTGAATTTAAGAGGAATTTGTATGGTATATCATAGAGATCTGTCGAAAATACACGTATTCTATTATAATTTTGAGAAATACACACATATCACTGAAATAATGAATATTGAACACATGTACCATTACTGACATATCCTTCGTTTAACACAAGTTAACCTTTCTACATGAAATGACTGACTTATCCTCTTTTCAATTAACACCATGTGTCAAAAATTCATATATACTATCTGAATCTGTCAAAAATACATATATACCAACGAGATCTATAAAAAATACACGTACACCATCCGTCAATCCATTATAGTTGTAGGTTGTCAACAAGCCAAGTAATGAAGGAAGAAGATCGATTGTTGAAAGGAGAAAAGGCTGGGAGAAGAAGAATGGAGAAGAAGAAGAAGAATTCTTGAAAGGAAAAGAAGGATTAGTAGGAAAAGAAGATGGGTTGCTAAAAGGAGAAGTTGGAAGAAGAAGAATAGAGATAAGAGCAAAAGTTCAAATAAGAGAAATGAAAGTAACCATTGGATTCCAATGGTTAGGAGCATTGTGATCATATTATGTTGTAATGTTGTCAGACATCTTAAGGCATATTCCATTCATTTTTAACTTGAGAATTAACTTAACGGTACATTTGTTAAACTTTCACTATTCTAATGGTATTTTTTAGAATTATAATAGTATATGAGTATTTTTTATATGTAAATTTTTCATTGAATTTAAGAGTTGGGCACTCCTACTTCACATAAATCACTCAATCTACCTTCTACCTTTTTACATTCTTATTCTTTTGGAGGGATCTTTTTTATTTTAAGGGATACACATTTTTTTATTAGGTGAATGTGTCAGTGAAGAG
>JAMKQA010009180.1:0-30284 GCA_024699735.1 Posidonia australis | reverse complement strand
AAACATTTTAGAAAAATGAGTGCAGGACCTATATGCAATAAAAGGACCAGAAAGTAATTCCAGAAGGACCTATTCGCAAGAAAAACATAAACTCCAGATTTTATTTAAAATAAAAGTTTAAATGTTTTTAAAACTGAAAAAAAGGATCGACGGTCGCTGGCGATGGAGCTTGCCGCCGGCGACCATCAGAGGAAGCGAAGGGGGAGGCTCCCAGGGTCTGATCTCAGATCGGACCCCACAGGAAGCAAGAAGGGGACGAGTGGAGGACATCCAGTGGTTTGGATGTGGCCCCCGACGGCGGAGGCGCTTCCCCCACCTCACTCGACGTCGAGCTGCTTCGGCGATGACCACGGGGAAGAAGGTGACCTATTGGGGCTGTGGCGCGGCGTTTGAAGGCTTCTAGAGGGCTGAGGGAGGCATCGGGACTACTCCGGAGCGGCGCGGAGGTTGGTGGAGCGAGGTGGAGGCCTGACTGTCACCGCCGCGACTTCCTCTGGCGAGCGGCGTGGCTGGGATGATCCAGTGGTCGTGGCGCGGCTCTGAGGACTCCGGGGTGCTTGCGGGGCATAAAGGAAGGTGTCATGACCGATGGAGGGGCGCGGGAGGCTGGAGGCGGCTCTGGATGCTCTGGATCCCGTCATCTTCTCCGGCGACGGCAGGATCAGAGCGCTACTCCAGCGGGCATAGCGCGGGCTGCTGGGAGCGGCGGAATGGCAACGGTGGGGCACGGCGAGCTCCGGGAAGACCAGAGGAGGAGGAGAGAGGGCTCGGGGGTCCAGGAAACGTCATGGATTGCCCCCCCCCCCCACCTCTGTCGCTGGTGTTTGGCGACGGCGGGGCACGGCGGAGCTCCGTTAGCCAAGGGATCACTCTGGATCCCTTGGAAACACTCCGGGATGAGAAGGAAGGCCTAGAAATTTACAATTCAGACAAATAGAGTGATCGGGGATGTGTACTTGGCTGGAGTTGACTCGCCGGAGCTCTGGAACGACGACTGGCTCCACTCCTCTGCTTCAAGCTCTGGCACTCTGGTTCTCTCTCTCTCACTCTGAATTATCCTCTGCAGTGGAGCAAAAGTTCTGGAACCCCTGAATCGTGAGCTTTGCATCTCCATTTATAGGTAAATGGGAACCCAACAATGATTCTTCTTGAATTTGCATGCGTCTCGTAACAGAAATGCCAGCTCACCCGACCACGGTTACGCCAGCTCACTAGACAGCCAACGGCTGTCTCCCATGGTCTCTGTTTTGCTCCCTTGCTCGCCGACAAAGATGAACGGTGATCCTGGTTTCTCCGGCGAGCCATCCAAGGGTTCTGGTTGCTTGGGCTTATGCTGGACTAGGCTGAACCAAGGCTCAGGGACCGATCTCAGGTGAGCAAACACAAATCAGATGTTGCAATCAGAATTGGTAAAACATGGTTGATATGCAACATTAAATTTAAATGAAACCATATGATTGATGAAATATTCAATAAGATAAGAAATCAAATGTCATATGGTTAATGAACAAAATGAAATGGGACCAATCTTTGCAAATAAAGAGGGGAAAAAAAAGAGTGTGGGTGAGAGGTGTGGGCTTTGGGGCCAAGGTGGGTCCAAATGGACTTAAATGGGCCTGAAAAGGGTTTGAGCTCAGCCACCAGACCCTCGTCCTGTAAAATTGGGAAAAATTGGGGTGTCTACAGGAGGGTTGTGGGGAGTGTGCTTGCAATTGGACAGGAACTGGTGCTACGGGTGTTGGTGGTCTAGATGATTGGGCTTGCAACTGGATGGGGCTCGTTATTGGAGAATTAGGCCTAGGTGCTAGGGGCTTGTATACTCTACCCGATCATGTCACTTCTGCACACATTTCTGGGGCATAGTTGTACAGGACACGATGCGTGTCGTGGGTAAGAGTAACGACAACCGAGGGGCGGGCAATTAACTGTACAGGCGTGGCTGGAGGATACTGATAAGTCTGAGGATACTGGTAAGTCTGAGGGGCTGGTGGTTGAACCGACCCAGACTAGGGCCAGGCTTGCAAACAAATTGGTGCTGGTGGTTGGGAGTATACAATAGACGGTGCCACAGTGTACTCCGACTCGACATTCGGGCGGATCATATTAACAGACTCCTCGGAACCACCGAGGAAGGAACAATATAGCTGGTGGGGAAAAGGGGACAATACATCATGAATCAAATCAGTTGGAAGAATGGGAGATGAGATAGATTCAGAAGAAAAAACAGAATTGACTCCCGAGGAACCTGAAGCTCCGGAGGTTGGATGTTGTGGCAAAGGCTGGCTAACTATACTAGGGTGTGCTGGTGGTGCTTGTGCGACTGCTGATGTGGGCGTCAGGCCTACCGCCTGTGTGCTAATCACAATGACTTTTTGGTCAATCAAGTCCTGAATTGCGTCCCTGAGTGTAAGGCAATTATCCGTTGAGTGGCCTGCGACATGATGGAAATTACAGAATGCATTCGTATTGTACCAGGCAGGAAGCGGATTAGGAGGTGGGCGTATCTCAGGAAGCCTCAAGAAGGATGCGACTGTCACAGCGTTGTCGCTTCGGCTGTGGAAAAGCCAATGGTGGGCGCATCCTGGCCGGTGGGGCAGGGTAAACTGGTGTGACAGTGGGGGTAATGTGGGATGCATGAGCTGCTCTAGGTGTAGGCGTGGGCGCATAAACTACTTGGCGCTGAGGGGGCGGACGGACATTCGCTGGTGCAGCAAGGGATCTAATATAGGAGACTTTATTCTTAGAGGGATCCCACCTCTTGGGTTGATTGGCATTGTGGTTGTTATTGTTGTTGCTACTACTAGCACCACTATGTGAGAAAGTGGCCTGCTTGGCAAATGCTGAGAGCGCTGGAAAAATGCCGTCGTGCAGTGAACTCTCAATAGGGGCGCCCACCCGAAGCAATGCAGAAAAAGTGGTGACTGGCTAAATGCTGAGCAGAGCCCCGACTACTGGTTGTGCTCCTCAGATCACAATCTCAATAGACTCCTCGTCAGAGGGCCTATCTTTCACCTGCGAAGCCAAGGATTTCCAGCGTTCAACATACTTCCCAAATGTTTCTTGGGGCCTCTGCTTGATTGCGACTAAGTCCTCGCACTTTGGGACTAGGTTGAGGTTAAAGGAATACTGTTTGAGGTACGCCTGTGTAAGGTCGTCCCAAGTCCTGATGGTGGCCATGTCGAGGGAAGTGAACCACTTCAACGCGGGCACCGTAAGACTTTTCTGGAACAGGCGGATTAACAACCTTTCATCTGCCTAAAGTTGGGCGAGGTCTCTGCAATAGACTTTGAGATGGGAAATCGGGCAGCCCCTACTATTGTATTTTTCGAACTCCAGGATTCGAAAGTTCGGTGGGAGAGTCACCTCTGGAAAATAACAGAGGTCCCAGAATTGGTAGGACCGACGGTCCTTGCCCTGCACTTGTCGGAGAGTGCGCTCCAAATCATTCACCCTTGCAAGGAGGTCGTCTGGAGCTACTGCAGTAGCAAATTGTGCAGCCGAGGCGGGTGCCGCGTACACTGTATGGGTCACCCCTAAGGGCTTCTCCGGATCCATCATTCTGTCGTCTGGTACTACGGCAAGATGGCCAGTGTATCCGTGCATGAGTGCTATGTGCTGTGGGACAAAAGATGAACCCTGTGTCTGGTACATGGGTGAGGATAAGGCAGGGAGTGGTGCTACAATAGGTGCAGAATGCGGGAGCAAGAGCTATTGGACCGGAATGGCCCTTGGTACTACGCTCATGGTGGGCTGCGCTTCCACCAGCCTAGAAGGCTAGCCACCAGATAATGGAGATGCATGTTGTGGTGGTGTTGCAAAAGGCAATGTCGACACCCCTATCGCTGGAGAGATGAGGGATGGCGACGGCTATGGGGATGATGTAGTGGGTGCAATTTGTGGTCCTAGGGACGGTTGCAAAGGCAACTCGGGAGTCGGAAAGGACAAACCTGAAAAGGGCTGAAGCGCCAGTGCTAATCCCTGCAACTGCTAGGCGAGGGCCGACATTTGTTGCAGTTGCGCGGACACAGGATCATCACCAATGGCTCCGAAGGATAGAGGCAAAATAGGGACAGAGGATTCAGGAAGTTGAGACCCCAACTATCCAAACTAGGGAGAAACTACTACAGAAACAACCGCAGTCAAAGGGAGGCTGGTAAACACGTAGCCCTGAGGAGGAGCAGCAAAAGAACCCTGGGGAAGGGTCATGGGAAGAGACTCAACTACTGAGGCCCCAAAAGCAACAGAAGACCAAACCGGTGGCCTCGAAGGCAGGGTAGCTGCCGAGACGCGGTACTGGGATGGCGGAGGTCCTCCAGATGCTAAGGAAAAAGTGGAGGCAGCAGTGATAACAGGGAAAGAGATGAAGGAAGGGTATGCCGAAACAGGGACCTCTTCTTGGACAACAGAGGAAAGGGGCTCGCTGGTTTGCTGGGCCATAGTGGATCGCGAGCGGGTATGGATTGGACTGTGGCTAGGAACAAGAGGACAGATCCTAGGACGAGCTATCATCAAAGGTGACAGATAACTCGAGAGATACGGTCGAAAATCGTGTCGCGTCGGGTGTCAGTGAAAGGAAAAGCCTCGAGCTCTAGCTAAGGAACTCTCACTCTAACAGGTACTCTATGTACAAAACAAAGAAATATGTTAGAAAAGATGCAGTGCTTATGATGGTATGAGATGCAAATGCATGAATGCTTCTAGCATGCACTCTCTCACAATCTAGGGGTGTCCTAACAAGCCATCTACTCTGGGTTCACATAAGGGTAAATGGGTCTCCGACTCAATGTTAGAAAGTAAAGGTTCCCGTTCTAAATCCTAGCCAAAGCTTAGGCAGTAAACGGGTGGTGCGTTTGGGGCCTCGTCCTTTGCCAAAGCAGTAGGTTGTACCCTCTACTAACACCGACGCGACCCCGAATAAGGGGGGACATATTGATATCTCATCCCACGCCAAAGCCATAGAATGAGAAAACGTGGAAATGTCCTTCGCAAACTACAAGTGGACTCAAGATATGAGAAGATGCATGTCCTATATGATGAATGCAAAAGATGTTTTAAGTCTTTTACTTGCAAATTTATTTAACCATGGGGGAAAGTTTGCAATTTGTCACTAGTTTGTGTCCTATTTATTAATTTTGGTTTTTTATGTTTTTATTAACCAAAAAATGGAGGAAAACAAGTCTCTAATCTCCTAAACATGGAATATACAAAAAGAAAAGGAAACATGCAAAGCAACCATCAATTAACAAACAAAAGCAGCTAGGATGGTGTGCTAGTTTGGTGCACCCCAGAAATTCTGAATCAGACTACAATCTGATTTAAGAATCTGGGCCAAATGCATGCAATGAATTGGGTTACTGACTATTCAGATCATTTACCTAGATGCCAGAAAACTTAGTCATGTTAAATAAACAAGCATTAAAACACTCTTATCATTCTCTCCTCAAGTCATGCATGTTCACGGGTTTATATGGACTACAGTAACTGTTGATGGATTTTATGATTCATGCAGTGATTTAGTTGACTTAAGGAGCATGCGGAAATGATAAGACATGTAAAAAGGATGCATTACAATTCATGTTCCATAACTAGTGATCACATAGGACTATGATTCATTACTAAAAATATCATATAGTGCAAAAATCATCATGGCAATGAAGCAATGAACATAGAAGGGAGTATCATGAACATCAAAAATAACACAAAAAGGCACGGAAGAGCATCACTATATAGACAATATATCATCTTAGTTTCTGGTTTTATCCAAAATATTATGTAAAAGCTATGTGGAGAGATGAGTAAAGGACCTTACCTCGCCTAGGGTGTCTCCTCCTTGGATGGCTCAAGGTATCTCCTCCTTGTTGCTTTGGACTTAGTTGGGAATGCTCAGGGATGCGGGAGTGTGCTCTAGAAGTTGGGGTGAGGTTGCTAGGGGTGGGTGACTTGCTAAGAGAGAAGAAATGTTGCTTATGGATGGCCTTTTAAAGAGGATCAAGAGGTAACTCCTTGGGATGCAAAAGGCCTCAAAACTCAACAGCCTTACGTAGATTCGTGAGGAATATTCGCAAGTGAAGGTTACAAGCACAAAGTATGGAAAGCCAACAGCCAACACCTTGAAAAATGGTCGTGCGCCAGCTTGGTGTGCCACCGTGGTGCGCCAGCTTAATGTGCCAGCTTGGTGCTCCTCATTGGTGCTCCAGATCTAACTGCTTAAATTGTAAATTGGACCACAAGGTGCCAGATAAAATTCAACTGAGGTTAGGCTTGCCGTATCCAAAGCAACATCTTCAGGAGAATTCACCTACGAGCCGCCTCAAAATCGGGGTGTCTACAGGAGTCAAGATGAAATGACATTGAATGAGTTAGAAGAATTGAGAAATGAAGCATATGACAATGGTAAGATTTACAAGGAGAAAACCAAGACTTTTCATGATAAAAGAATTCTAAGGAAATCATTTTTACCAGGTCAAAATGTTCTCCTGTATAATTCTAGGCTTCATCTATTTCCAGGGAAATTAAGGTCTAGATGGACAAGACCTTATGTAGTGAGAGTGGTCTACCCTCATGGAGTGGTGGAAATTGAGAATCCAAAAAACGATAAAATTTTTAAAGTCAATGGTCAACGTTTAAAACTGTTTTTGGAACTACCCACTGAAAAGGAAGGTAAGGGCATGGTTTTTCATGATCCTCAGTATTTTTGGTAAGGAGTGGTCATATCATGTATATATGTATGAACTATACATAACGTTTCTTTTTTTAGCAACAAAAGCACTTTATTCCGAATCAGGTATCATTGTTCTAATTTTATGTGAATGTATTGATCATATCATTCATTGCATACATTGAGGACAATGCATGGTTTAAGTGTGGGAGGAGTTTTCTTTGTGTGTTTTTTCCCACTTTTTGGGTGATTTTTCATTTTATTTTTTGAAAAAAAAAAAAAATTCTTATCTTTTTATTTGTTGGGTGTCTTTTCTCTTTTTTTTTCTTTCAAAAAAAAAATTAAAAAAAAGAAAAATGGAAAAAAAAAAAAAAAGGAGCTATCGACATTAGTCTCATTAATTTGAAGTGAAGGAATAGCCTAGTATTGAAATTCAAAGGTAAGACTAAGTAATTGAGGACCTTATGATTCAAAGAGTAGAGACAAAATCTGAAAATTAGTATCATCTGAAATATCTATAACTTATATGTACGTTATCATGCACTATCACTCTAGTCCTTAGCTATAGGGAATAAAGGAAGGCTTAAACACCTTAGCAATACAAACAAAAAAGAAGAAGAAGAGAATAATAACATCTAATAATCACTGAGTAATTGGGTATCGTGCCTTAGTAAGCATTGGTATTCACGTAAAAAGGGGATTAGAGGATCAAAAAAAAAGAAAAAAAAAGTCTTATCTTTGAGGCCTTGGCTACTTGAGTGATTAAGTCCTTAGGGGTGTCTTAACATCTGGTGACCTGAAACCGTTTGGTTTAGGATCCAGTGACCTAAAGCTTGCTAAATAAGTAGCTAAGAATAAAGTCTAAGAAAGAAAAACACTAGGAAATGGGAAAAAAAATACTAACGTGGTAAGATTGGACTTGAAAATCCATGTTAAGGTCTACTTCACAAACAAACATAAGAAACTTTGGATCTTTCAGTTGAGTAGGTTAACGTGGATACCTTAGAATTTTTCCTTTTCTTTATTTTTCACTTTATTTATTCCTTAAGCTCTTTTGTTCTAGGATTTTGTAGGTAAATCTACTTCAAACCCTCACGAGACACTACTCGTCCACTAAGGCAACCTAGGAGTTTAAAGGCTTGTTGCACGTGCTAAGTGTAACCGCAATTCCTACGAAAGTGAGTTAGGATTTTCTTTTCTTCTTTTTTATATCAAAGTCAATTTTGCTCACGGACTAGCAAAATATAGGTATAGGGGTATTTGATTAACTCATAATTCATGCATATTTTATTTCCATATTTGTCTATTTTTTATATAAATAATATTACTCGAGGTGTTTTGTGCAAATTTTGCAGAACTTAAGGACTTAAAAAAAATCTACGAAAAATAAAGGGGAAAAAAATAATTGTGTCAGAAAAGAAGATATTTTTGTATAGAAAATTCTAGAGCTACGTCAAGAGGTCAAATACACATTTTCTACATGCCTAAATATTGGTCAAATATCAGTAAATTAGTGAAAAAAGTTAGAAGATTCTAGATGACATGAACGCCTCCCAAGCGCCTAGATGCAGATCCGACGCCTCCCAGGCGCCCACACCAGATACTTTTGATGCGGTCTTCTTTGGATAAGATTCTCACTTATAAATATCTTTTATTCAAAATTCAATATTAAATTTTGTATTCGAATTTGTCTTTGATGTAAGTAAGTCCTTGTAAGCCTATAAAAGGACCCTTTATGTAGATCTATGGAGCTCTCATTTAGGTTTTAGACTTTGTTTTTTTCTTGTATTTTGGGAGATCTAGAAGATCATCAGTGTAATCTTAGGTTCCTTTTAATAAAATGTCATTTCTTTATTTAATTATGCCTTTTATTTCTCTTCTTCCTCTTTTATTTTAATATTTTTTGTTATCATGTTTGGCTAATCTTCTAAATCTAGGGTAGAGATGAAGTTTATTTAGATTGAGATGTATGATCATGTTTTCTTCTCTTTTTCTTTGTACTTCATGCAATGAGTATGTGGGTTGGATGTATATTACATAAATCACTCGTAGAATCGATAAACTTTGATAGACTAACATTGAGTTCATCTTTTTAGTCTATGCTAAGGGAAGATTTAATTGAAGGTTGCATATATAATCTCGATTTCATTATATATCATTTGATTTAACTTGATTTGTGTGTTTTTACTCCTAATCTTGATATTCTATGATGCGTATTTTAGCATATAGTTTATTCTTGTGAGGATAAAAATCATTAGATCAAGTTATTTAGATCAATAGAGAGGAAGGGAATAAATATGATCATACATTCTCAATTCTATGTAAATGAATTCGAAGCCCTAGGTTTTAATTAATTTGTTTGTTTCTTGATCTTTTAAATTTAGTTTTAAACATTATTCCTCTCACATTTGTTCTCAATAATTGACAATAAATCTTTGTTATTCTTAAACACTTTTTTTTGTAAGATCTATCCGTATTTGCCAACGTATTATATTGGACACCGTGCACTTGCGGTAATTAAAACGAACACATCAAGGTGGTTGATTGAAAAATACAAGTGTGACCATGCCGGTGGAACCCTAGCGCGGCTCTCCTACTACCGGTGTGCGGAAACACACAAGGAGATCCGATACGGTCACGGCGAAGATGGTGAATCCGGAGGAAGAGACTAGACCCGGAAACACCAAGGGAAGATAAAAAGGATAAGGAAAGGAGTCGCTACCTAGTCTTTTAATGAAAAGACGAGGAAAACCAAAAAACACAAGAAAATCGAGAAGCAAATAAGATGCAGAATGTATGTGTGTGCTCCGTGCCTAATGGATAATGCACAAATGAATGCGGGCCAGAGAAAGGGTAAGGATTCTGGTTACGCATGGGGAAGGGGTTAAGCACTCCCATGTGCCCGAGAAAACTCGGTCTTTCTAGGTTTTCCTACTGTCAATGGTCTGCTAAATGTATGCTTGCTTATTCTATATACTCATGCATGAAGATGATCGAAAACATGCTAAATCAAAGTAAGAAGTGAAATAAAAGGAAAAAGTTAATCCAAGGGACAAATGTAGGCATTGAGAATGCCGTTTTACTATACACCCTTGGGGGATGAGGAAAATCGTGAAAATCGAGAAATTCTCGAAAAGCGTGTCGTAAAACAGTAGAAATTGGGATAAATCCGAGAAAATCAAAAAGGAGAAAATAATCCTCATTCCGAGACAATGTCGGCTGTATGAAGCCTTTTACTGTACGCCCTCGGGCAATGAAAAACCAAAACAAATCTAAAGGCGAAAACCAGGGAAAAATCCGGGAAACGGCGAAAAAACAAAGCTAGAAACGAGCTAGAAAAACGTGCGCAAAGCCAAGTAGAAAAGACAAGAAAACTTGTGCGGAAAGATGTGAAAAGATATGCAAAATGCAAGTGTGAGTGCAAATATGAAAACTCCAAGGGGTTTTGTGCAAAAAGCCCAAATTCTGATGAAAACTAAAGTTCTGAAGCCCAAGTCATAAAAAATACATAGGAAAACACATTCTATGCAATTATGAAGAAATCTGGGGCCAAATGTGCATTCCTAGTCAAAATGAAGTTCTCTAGGGGTCAGAATGCAATTCTACCACTAAAACATGCATTTAAATCAATTCTGCATAAAATCAGGGTAAAAATGCAAGAAAAATGTCTCAGAAATGATCCAGAAAGTTTCAGTGGCGAAACAGTCATTTTACCCCTAAAAACAGGCATTCAGAGTAAAATCAATGAAGTACAGGGGCTAAACTACAAATTGCCTAGTAGAATAAAGCATCCAGAAGAATATCAGTAAAGACAGAGGGTTAAAGTGCAATTTCCCTTGAGAAAACATACTTCAGAAAAGTTTTAAAAACAAGTTCAGGGGTTTAAATGCAAATAAACCAAAGAAATAAACATTCTAGAAAGTTTCAATAAAGTCCAAGCGTCTAAATACAAATTAACCAGCAAAAACATGCATTCTGGAACATTTAAAAGAATACAAGGACTTCAATGCAAGTTGCACAGCAAAAATGAACTTTCAGAAAGATTCCAAGGAAATCTAGGGTGTTTTATGTAATTTTCCTAAAACAAAATACATTTAATAAACTCTGGAGGGCTTTTTTTGAAGTTTTAAACTTAGAAAACATTATTTTAAATGTTCAAAGTGAAAAATGTAATATTTTCAGTGAAAACTTTATTCGAATGATTTTAGAAAAATGAATGAAGGACCTACATGTAAGAAAAGGACCTATTCATAATGACATAAGAATCTGATTGAAAGCAAAACAATGTTTCTGTATTTTATTCAATTAAATGTTTTTTAAAGTATTTTGTTTTTAAAAAAAACTACGATGGCGCCGGCGACAAAGCTCCGCCGTCGGCGACCATCAGAGGAGCGAAAGGAGGCCTTCCCGTGGTCTGATCTAAGATTAGACTCCACGAGAAGCAAGAAAAGAGGCATCCAGAGAGATCCAACGGATTGGATCAGAGGCACAACGGCTAGCGTGGGCCACCCACCCCCTCTCACCGTCGGGGCTACTTTGGCGACACACCCGAGGAGGCTGGAGGCATTCGAGGCGGTGGTGCAGCGATCAGAGGCTTCTGAAAAGCTGAGAAGGTGCTGCAAAGGTTTTCCCATCATCCTCGAGCTTGGAGCAAGTCTGTGCGCGCATCCCGGACACCGCCGACCGTCGACGCCTGAGCGCTCCGGCGGGCCTAGCTGTGGGGGCTACGCAGAGGTCGATGGCGATTCTTGACGGCTCCGGAGGATCGAGCAAGGCCAGAGGAATGCTCCTGCGGGGTTGGATCGTCGCGGGGAGGCTCGGAGCGACGAGTCGATCAAAACAGAGGCGTATCTTCTCCGACGACGACGATCGGGGGACCTCCGGCAACAGTAGCCTCCCGTGGCTTGAAGCAGGTCTCCAGGGGCTCTGAAAGCTTGGGGAAGGCCAGAGGATCCTATCTTGGTGCTCAGGGAGGCACGACGAGGCTGGAGGCGTCTGATCGGGCTCCACTACCAATCGTCTTCCCCAGCGACGGTGACGGGGCTTGATTCCAGCGAATTCCCTCCAGTGCTCTCCTCAGCGGTTGAAGCAAGGCCAAGAGAGGGGAAAAAGCAAGAGGAGGCTAGGGGAGAAGGAAACCAAAGCACTGGGACCAGGGAGGAGCCCCAAGCCAGTGCCCCCACCTAGGTCACCGAAAATCAACTCCGGCGGAGCCTAGGGGCACCAAACAAGCCAGAGGAAGCCTCTGGAATCCCTGGAATTGATCCAGGAAGAAGGGGGAAGGCCTAGGAGCAACTATTTAACCATAATTGAAGTCAGAAAGAGGTGTACCTGGTCTGGCAGCGGTTTTTCACCTTGTTACTCGCTGGAGATCACCGAAAATTGCCTTTCCTCCTCCACTGCGAGCTCCTCTCTCTCCCAGGAACCCTCTCTCGCATCCTCCATTCTCTCTCAGACCACCCAGTCCTATTTATAGCCTAGGAAGTCCATAACAACCAAAACAAACTTCTAACAAACCACAACTAACTAAACAAACTCTAAACCATCTAACTAATCACTAACTAACTCACTAACAAACCTATGTTAGAAAAAAGGACCTACATGGGCTTTCATGGGCTTAATGGGCTTCATGGGCTTTGGATGAATTAAATGAGGCCTTAGATGAATTAAGTGGGCTTTGTGGGGCTTAATGGGCCTATGTGGGCCTTCATGGGCCTAATGAGCTTCAATTGGGCCTAAATAGGTCTTGTGGGCCCAAGTGGGCTTAAGTGGGTTTCAAGTGAGCTTCAAGGAGTTAAATGGGCCTTCAAAGGGGTTAAATGGGTCTTCAAGGGCCTTCATAGGCCAAGGTGGGTAAAATTGGGTTTTGTGGGCTTTGAATGGATTCAACTAGGGTTAGAGTTCATTGGTGATTGAAAACCCAACCACCACACTTTCAACCTGCAAAATTGGGGTGTCTACAACAAGCTTTTCTAAAAAATTCTCTGTCAGTGTATTAACTGCATGAGTGAATGCATCTTATGTCTTACGTAAGACGCATTCTTTTAAGCATCTTACACATCTAAATAGAATCCCATTCTGTTTTCAAAATTCTCCTTTATTTTCTTTATATAACTGGTCTAAGGACCATGGTGTGAGGTGTTCGACTTTGCCGTAGATACCGTAACCTTAATTTTTGGGTGTTTTTCAAAATTCAAACAAAAAAAATAGAGTTTTCTGTTTGACTTGCATGACCTTTATTGGGAACTAATCTGTTTGTGTCTTATCTTGGATTACAAAAATAGCCACTTAAATTCGAAGCACTCCTTTTGCAAAAGGCTTAAAAAGGGTATTTGTGTTGTCATTTACTTCCACAAAGGGTCACTCCTTCTCTTCCTTGATTCTTGTGGAAGTAAGTTACAAGTTCAAGTTAAGAATTGCATTTTCTCTCCTCCTTTTGTGGTTTATTATGGTTTTTGTGTTTGATACATAAGAGACCCAATCAATCATGAGCACGCTGGGTTCTACCTCTACGGAATAGGGATAGTACCTAAGAAGTGGAATTTTTACCTAATGTGTGAGGATCTTTAGATTATCTCTGAGAAAACCATACCTAAGCCTTAAGCATCCTAAGAGTCACACAGGTTTTAAAACACTAATAAGAATGTGAAAATATCAACAATACTACTAGAATTTCTAGTATTTATGAGGACAACTAAAGAGGACATAGCGAGGACTTGGTCTCGCAACATTATAACGAGGACAAATAACATGGACATAGTAAGGATATTTCCTCGTAAAACTATTGCAAGGATTTAGCATGGAAATATCCTCCCTATGTTCTCGCTATTTATTTAGCTAGGAAATAGCAAGGACATGTCGTTATTTATTCTTGCTACATCTGCCCTAAAATTTCCAATTGCGGGCAAGTTCTCCCTTTTCATCCCATTGCCTCCTCAGTCCTCTCTCCCTTTCGTCTCTTGCTCTCAATGTGTCCTCCTCCATCTACCAGCACAGTCGCCTCCTCCTCCTCATCTTCTGTCCTCTGGTCCCTATGTGCCATGCGTGCCCTACGTGTCCTGTGTGCCCTGTGTCTTGCCCTCTGTACCCTATGTGCCTTTGTGCCCTACGTGCCTCCTACCTCCACCCTCCGTGCATCCTGCCTCCTGCCTTCACCCTCTTGTCCATGCTTCCTGCCTCCTTGCCGCTGTGCGCTGCCATCTCCGTCTCTGTGCTCCCTCCTTGCTGTCATACACCTTCGTCTCCTTCTCCTCCCATCACTGATACATATATTCCCATAGATCTACAACACTACTAATATTACCAACATATGCATTCATTGTATTTGCTATGTCCTCAAATTATTTATTATGGGAATGGATGAAAAAAAAAATTATGGCGTGCCTTGAAACTTCGGGAGAAAAAAATAGAATATTGATCCAATTTTATGGTGTAAAAAAGACATTTTGAAGCTTCAATAATAAAAAATGGATTTGCTAGCAATCAACTAAAAAGGGGTGTTTTGTAAATTGTGATGTGATTATGAATTATCTCTTCTAGCAAGTAGGAGGATTACTGAAACTCACTTGTTTTGCTAAATATATGAGTGAACTAAGCTAATTTGGAAAGATAAAAAGAGCATATCTTATTTTACTACTAGTAATACTTAAATATGTCCTATGTGATTTTGTAGATTACCATAAATGTTGTTGACTCTAGTGCAAGGTTTCAAACATCGATTCAAGTTGGGCTTCAATGCTTCCATGTGGACTGTAGGATATGATGTCATGTATCAATGGAAAGATGTTTAAAGTATGATAATCCACAGAATCCCACTCAAAACTTGGGATTAATACATGTAAGACATGAAAATACATCATAGAGCAAGATAGAACTTTCAAATTGTTCATAAGAAATACCTCAAGTTCACATAAATTTGCAATCACACTGAAAGTTTGTTTCATTTATAAAATTCCTTTTTTAGTTTTTGAATTTTCAAAATTTTAATGGATCTTATCACAAATTACATGTAAATATTTTTATTTTTGAAAATTCAGAAAGTTCGATCTCTTATATTCTATAATTTTTTTGGACATGCATAAATTTTATTTTTTAGGGTGATATTTGCATTGATATTTTTTCCCGTTTTGGATTCTACTTAATCTATAATTAGGAATCATCCCATCCTTTCACTAAAAAAATGATTTGGCTACCTAAAAATTACATATTCTAAACATAACTCTTTTATCAAGAACACACGCCATCTAGGGTAAGTATCAAGATAATATTTGAAGAAAAGAAGGAAAAATGGTAAAGAATAAATTTAGAATGAAATAGTCCAACCCAACAAGTTTCCCTTGAGGCACATCATACACTAGTCCTGTTGATCAACATGTAGCTTTTGTACATGCAAAGTAATAATTACTGTATGACTATGTTGATCCAACATGTCACCTATACGGGTATTAAACATGGTATTTGTAGATTTATACCTGTTGTAGTATTCAGATTGGACGAAATCTGACACATGTTTTGGCAAAGTTTCCCTGACATGGACTGAAACTTGAAAGTTTTTGGTTAATCGGTAGTTGTGTTTCTTTCTATTACTTCAAATATATTACAATCACAGTTAAGCAATGTTTGAAGTCCACCTGAATTTTACAAAAATAGTGCCCTGTCACTCAGCAGGTGACCAGAAGCCCAAAAAAATGAGATGTTCAAGTGTTGATAAGTATAAAGCCATCAACACAGAAGGCTAGATGCTAACAGCCCAAAAATAAAACTGTCTGTGAGATACGTAAACAGATTAACCAAAGGTTAAAATTGGCCTTGAATTGATGAAGTGCCAAGGTCCATCTCACAATCAGGAGCCATAGCCTGCTCCCCCTCTCTGCTCTGATGGAAAGCAGATATTGCCAGTAAATTCTCAGCCCTTTCAAATCCTGTAACCAGAGAATCTATCCAACAATGAAACATAGAAGTAATATCATTCAAAATCATAAATAGATTCCTGTGTGAACCCCTAAAGATTCTATTATTTCTCTCCTGCCAAACAAACCAAATAACAACAAGAACCAAACTATGTGCACCAGCTAAGGTGACATTAAATTTAATGGCAGGTGGTATGGCAAGTAAGTCCTCTATAGAATTGAAAGCTGGATATATATATTCATTGGAAAAAGAATACCAGATAGACTGCACAAAAGGGCAGAATAAGAACAGGTGCTTCACAGTTTCTAAAGAGGAACAAAAAATGCATTTATTAGTGCCCTGCCATCCCTTCTTGAGCAAGTTCTCTTTAGTAAGAATTCGATTGCATAATACTAGCCATGTAAAGAGTTTAATTTTCAAAGGCACCCAACAATCCCAGATAGACTGAAACTTGAAAGTTGAAACTACAGTCATGTACCATCAAAACAAGCACCAGAATCCAAAAATATTTTGTGGTTTCGTTTCAGTCCCAGAATCTACAAATTTGTTCTTCACATTGAGATCACTGTGGGCTTGAGTTCAGTTTTTCTGATGAAGATGTAAACCTGCACTTACCTGATTTAGGTTAAGAGATACAAGATTCATGACATGAGTTCTCCTCCATAATAATATAAGGCTATTAATGAGTTTCATCTTTAGTATCAAAACTTGCCTGTTAGCTTTATTGTTCTTGGTTAGCTAGTGTGTCTACTTAATCATATCCTTGAACCCACTCAATAATGCATTTTCCCTAAGGTCCTTCCAAAGCCCAAGAAACGAGCATATTATCTCCCTTCTCAATGACCTAACCTAAATGACAATGGTACATTCATTGGTGGATACTATACTTTATACCATACTATAAAAATGCTCTTTCCAATAGCACTAGTATCCTAGCATATCCTAGAAGAGGTATCGATGGGACTAGGATTATGCAAGAACTGAGCATAGGAGACCAATCCCTAGGTCATAGAGTTAGATGAGGTATCTTGATTGGAATGGGTCCAAACATTTTTCCCAAAACGAAGTAATTTGGATTTGTCTCTCCTCCAGTTCTTCTACTGCTTGAAGGACTTAGTAGCAGGTTTCATAAGTCCCGTCCTAATAGCAGCTCCTATGGCACTAGGGTTTGGATTTGGGGTTTGGTCTGTTGGTTTTGGATACTGAGGAGTACATATGTCAAAACAGTTTCTAAACTTTATAGGATAGACATTTTTGACAAAAGCAAAATAAAGAACATCAAAAGCCTCTTTACCTTGGTGTATTCTAACCCTAACCCTAACGTACTCGAGAAATTTGGCTCTATCAATAGAGAAGTTTACTTCTAATAACTCAGCAAATCTAAAAACCATTTTCTGAAACATAGTAATGTTCCACAGATGATGAGGAATACCTTCAATCCTGATTCATTGACCTTCTTCGCAAATAGTGAGCACTGAGTTGGAATTAATGGACTAGGGCGTGAAAGAGGCGGGATTAGAAACCAAAGAGGATCCATATGAGTTTAAGGTCATGTCTTTATCAGCTTGGGATGGAAACTTAATAAGTAACTTACCCGGAAAAAATTCAAATACCTCCCACATAACAGATGGGGGCCAATGGGATGAAAGATGAGCCTCTAATGTAAATATTGTGTTGAACTAAGGCGATAGAACAGTAATGATAACATAAAAGGAGTAAACAGAAAGTTGGTCACAACTCTCCTCATTTAATGGGAGAGTGACTGGTCTATGTGTAGATGAATCAGCCATAGTATCACTTTAACTACCAGTGAATCTGCAAAAAACCACCAAGTGATTAGGTGACCTACATTTGAAACGAGCTCCACTAAAAGAGCACCTACTTATTAAGTGTCCCCTTAATCCACATCTGAAGCACCTACCTATCCTACCACAGTAGAAGTTCCATGAGGTATTTACCTTCCTCCTGCGTACCAGCCTCCAACCAAGGCTCAAAGGGGAGTTCTGGTTTACACCAAGATAGGAGGAAGTTTCAAGGGAAGTGTTACACAATCCGTCACTAGGGGAGGTTAATGGAGAAAACCTTGAGTCGAATAGTGTCTTAGAGAGTAGAGGAGAATAGTAATGCCCTCTGTAACCCAAAGTAGAGCATTTACATCCATTGTCAAAATATCTTTGTTTGTCTGAAAGACGAAGAGTGTAACGAAGTGTGTAAATTCTGTAGAGAAGCCCCTCAGGTACCTCCCAAATCACTTGCACCTTCATCCATAATAAATGCGTTGGCCTGCAACTCACTAATCGAAGTGACGCTACCGTCAAATGGAGTAATGGGAATCGTTTCTTTTAAGCTACCAACTTTACTTTTTGTTTCATAACGTGATAATGGGTCCACTTCGGTCATTAATGGTGACGTTTGCACACCATGATTATTCTGACAAGGATTTGAAAGATGATAATACTAAATGTCGCTCTCAGAACACCGATCAGTATTCCAGATCTCGGTTCAGGCCCAGTCCACGAGGTCCGATCCACGAAGAAGTTTGACTTAGAATCCTCCTAGGCCAACCACTCCTTCGACCAACTAGCCACCACCTTTTTGGTTGTCATCGATCCAACAGTTGTTGCCTCTGGGCAGCCCACCGGTGAGCAAAACAGAGTTTCCCAGGTCGAAGGGAGATAGGTCATGTATGACCAAGCGTCACTGGATTAAAGACTATTTTCCATTATAGCCAATCCTAATTCAAACTTTGGATCGATCGACTGACGAATCGTCGAGGACCAAGGTCCTAGGAGCTTGCTCAAATAAGGAGAAAACTTGATACCAGGAGAAAGAACATCATTAAGATCCCTAGCCCCAGAGTAATAAGCAAGACCGGAACAGCCAGGTGATTTAGTCACCACCAGGGATGAACTATCTAGTATACAATGACTAGAGAACTTTGAGGGTTCTAAAATTACATTCTCCACACAAGAGGATTCCTCCATATCTAGAATTCCTTACTCAATGGGAGAAGAGGGGGAATGAGAGGGTAACAATATCTCTAGATCTAATTGATAGGCTAGAGCTCGACCTAAACAAAATTCATTCCATCGAGATTTAGGACATCTTACGGGGTGACCCAGGTCAACTAGAGCAAAACTTTCATAGGAGGCAGCATGATTTGAGTCGGAAAAAAATATTGGAGATTCATACCTTGGCCCTACCTAAGATCAAGAGTCAGAAGTTCCAAACTCAGACCAAGTAGATGCGGTGGCGGCCTCACGATGGGGCGATGCTAGCATAACCGCTTTGTCCACAAACCTTACGGGATCATTAGAGCAATAATTCTCTTCAAGCAGACTTGCTTTGAAAGCCTTCCAATCGAAGTGAGTAGCTTTTCAAAGAAGAAACTTTGAAGAATGGGACTGATGCCAGTGTCTAGCCCTTAGTGTTGAAGTCAAAGAGTCGAATGTTTCTGGAGAAAAACAGCCATGCCAATGGTTGCGTGAATCCTCCATACTCTAGCAAATCAAGCTTGTAGAGATTTCTAGTCTCACATACCCAAGCCACATTATTGGGAAGGATGCACGGGCATTTTGTTAATTATTAATTAAGCAAACCCGTAGAGGGGTTAAAGAATAATTGATTGAAACTCAAAGAAGATATAAACATAAAGACTTTAGAAACTAAATTCGATTAAAACACTACACTTCAATTGCAAAAGCACACATGCTTCCCTGGCCATTCCTAAATCCTAATCCTCAAATAACTGATTAGGTGTGCACGTAAAGCACTGTAAATCAAAATGAAAGATGCCATGCTCAAAATTTTACAAGATTTTGTAGCCATGTGAATAAGAGAATCAAAACAAACATCATGTTTGAACTTGCAAGTTTTCATAATTTATTTGATAGTGATTTAACACCATATTAAGTCCTTTTCATAGTGATTTTTCTATATATGGTAGGAACAATAGTATAAAATAGTTGGAGTTGAGTGAACTTGATGTTGAAGAAGAAGAAATAGTGCTAAGTTAGTGAAGAAGGAAAAAGTTTAAAAAGATAGACAAGAAGGTATTTTGATCCAAAATTACTGTAAAATAACTATTCATTAACAAAATAACTGTCATATAACGTTGAAGTTGAAGACATTAAAATGTATGATTTTGAAATTAATTCTATAAATTTTTTTTTAATGTAAATTCAAAATACCATCCATCAAATAAATTACACTATCTAAAAGAGTAGAAGGAAGAGGACATCGCATACAATACATAAAGACAGCCTTGGAGCTGAATTTTTTGCCATTGACCATTTGAAAATATCCTTACAAGCGTAATTATTACCAGAAAGGATAAGCTAAACTAATACGACAAAACAATCAAGCAATCTCACTCTTGATAATACTTCAAACACAGACAACTAGGTTTACGGTAATTACACTAGCCCGGCGAGAAACTATAAGTTCTTCTTTCGCCGGCATCTTGGGTGGGATTTCAGGTCAGCAAAAGCATTCTTGTCCGTAAACCCCATCCGGTTGTTATCTGCCAAGAAAAATATAGCACAATAAGTCAACAGTAAATGTTTTCCTTGTGGAATGAATAAGAGAACAGTCAAGAGAAACTGAAGACAGTCCAAATTACAAAGGCAATGATTCTACGTAGAGATGTCAATTGGGCCACGACGTCCGTAGGTCTCACAACACGGCACATGCCTAGGCCGAACACGAACCCTTTTATGCTAATGCCAGGCACAACATGGGTGGGTAGGATCGAGGCCCAGCATGATCCCGTGCCTGAAAAATCGGAAGTATGTAACAACCATTTTCCCAACATGTACATCAACGACTCTCCAACGTTCTTATTCTTTACTGACCATTTTGCATTGTCCCTTCAATTTATTTTTATTTTCATTTAAAGATCTAACTTTTCTTTATTTTTATCTTTCAAAAATAATTAGAAAAATACATACAAGTCCAATCAATCCCCAATTACTTACAAATACCACTCCACACCTCCCATTCCACCAACTACTCACCCAACTCACTCTCACCGTCACTCTCTCAAATCCCCCACTCTTTCAAGTTGGTGGAATCAAATTCTCGACTCTCTCTACTTTCTCACTCTACTTTCCCTCTTCTTCTTCTTTGCATTTTAACAATAATAACAACGTCAAAGCCAATGAAGATTAATGAAGATCTTCTCAACTTTAATCTCCAAAAGTAATTTAATACTGTCACTATCAGTTCAAATACCACCCTAACTATTGAATCAACGAATTGCAACAATGTCCGATCTCCAAAATCAAAGGAAAAAGAAGAATAACTTATATATGGAAGTATTTCAACCTTGCAATGAGACCAAACAAGAAGGTGATGAACGAGTGAGCATTTTGCAAAAAGACAGACCTTATAAGTAAGCTCGCTACTGGAACTAGACATTTACAAAGAAATGTAGTTTCATGTTTAGCTAAACAATTTAGTAGGTCTGATCCACACTACTGTCAACTTCAAATTAACCTAAATGGTGGTATAAATAATTGGTCTTATGATTCCAAGAAATCAAGAGAAATGCATGTTAGGTTTATTACTGTAAATAATTTTCCTATTAATTCAGATAATAATCTATACTGAGAGGAATATGTTCTCCAAACTTATTGCCCCCAATTTAAGAATGTTGCTAGAAGCACAACTCAATAAGATATTATTGACCCAATTCATACTTTACAACAAGATTTAATTAAACATTTTAGTACCATTAATACTACTATAGCTTATACTTCTCATATTTAGGAGGATAGAACCAAAACTAGGTACTTAACTGTTACTACCCATTTTATTAATGAAAATTGGATATTACAAAAAACATTAATTGATTTTAGAAAATTTTCCTATCTTGACACCACTGAAAATATTTTCCTTATAATAATGGTTTGTTTTTTAGTTCTATGATATTAATAATAGAGTTTGTAGCATTACTTTTGATAATACATATAATAATACTACTACTATTCTCATATTTATGTAAAGAATAAATCCACTAAATGATTTTATTTTATTTCGTCAAAGACATACATGAGAGGAATGCATGTTAGGTTTATTACTGTAAATAATTTGCCTATTAATTCAGATAATAATCTATACTGAGAGGAATATGTTCTCCAAACTTATTGCCCCCAACTTAAGAATGTTGCTACAAGCACAACTCAATAAGATATTATTGACCCATTTCATACTTTACAACAAGATTTAATTAAACATTTTAGTACCATTAATACTACTATAGCTTATACTTCTCATATTTAGGAGGATAGAACCAAAACTAGGTACTTAACTGTTACTACCCATTTTATTAATGAAAATTGGATATTACAAAAAACATTAATTGATTTTAGAAAATTTTCCTAGCTTGACACAACTGAAAATATTTTTCTTATAATAATGGTTTATTTTTTAGTTCTATGGAATTAATAATAGAGTTTGTAGCATTACTTTTGATAATACATCTAATAATACTACTACTATTCTCATATTTATGTAAAGAATAAATCTACTAAATGATTTTATTTTATTTCGTCAAAGACACATGCCATACACTCAATGTCATAGTTCAAGATGGTGCAATGCATAAAATCAAAGATTATGTTGAAAAAATATGATATACTTTATCTTACATTATTAATTTTGGAAAAAGACAAGAAGAATTATGATTATATCATTGATGCAGTGGTTAAGATCTTTATCTCACGAGAATGGTCATGTGTTCAAATCACATGTGTAACACATCTTTCCAGAACAAAGTATGGCTCATTACCCAAGGAAATTATTAGAAATTCAGATTTTGAAATTAGTAATTGTTTTTTGTGATTTTTTACAATCAATTTAAACAATTCAGATTAATTGTTTATCATTCTACTTTTGTTCATGATTTGCATGTTTTATTAAAAATTTATTTAGTTTTCAAGAAATATAATAGTATTGAATATTTTACTCTAGATAGAACGAAGACTAAATATTTGAAATATTAGGTAGGTGTTCCTACTTTATATGCATTAAGTGATTGTTTAAATCTTAGATCTAAAATAAAATTAGTTAATAAAATAGGGAATTTATTATCGTAGGCGAACCACAATGTGGGCACGATTGGGCCCATGTTGTGGGCCGTGCTTGAGCCCTAACATTGAGCCATCGTGCTATGCCAACACAACATGAATAGTACTATAGGCATGATGCATCCAAGCCGTGCCGATGCAACCCAAATGATACCTACAATTCTACCGGAATGGATAGTTTCTTTGGCAGCACGACATGAATTAGGATATTCTCCAATACTTTGATAAAAATGGAATTTGTTACCAAACATTTAAATTTCATCTTGCTTTCTTTGTTTTTTTTCCAATAAAAAAAGTTAAAACTCTAAGCTACATTCATATGTAATACACTACATCAGAGGCAACAACACATCATATGTTCTAACTAGCCATAATGTTTATTCCTTTAACCCAATTTGCTCCAGTTCCCTTCAGAAATTAACAGCACTCAAAATGCAGATCCCCACTTGGGTGGAGATACTTGACAATCTAACAATCACTTCAAACAGAGGTTGCATTAAAGTTTATTTGTCTTGATAAATTTTTTAAATTTGTTTACTTCTAGGGCTCGAATTGATCAGCACTCGGAATTAATGCACAACAAACAATTTAAAATCCCCATTCAAATTATACAACCTTGCATACTATATAAGTCAAAAGAGGATTCATGGAAGATACTAAATTACATTTATATATATTAATATAACAGGTACGGAACGCCACAGGTTATTTATCTGAATTGGTAAACCAGGAAGTAGCACAAGAAAGACATTTTGGAAAAGATAGGGATTATACCTATTGGCATTCATCATTTTAAACATAAAATAAAATCATCCTACACTATAACATATCTTTCACAAAAGACAATACACAAGACTGACAAGAAAAAGACTCAACTCGAACTCAAAGACAGAAATATATAAAGCCTCAAGTGGCAGAGCTTGTTCTAGGTTGTTAGATTATTTGAGTATGTTCTCTTGGTTATATAGATATCCATTCTATCATTGTAGTCTCCTACATATAGAGGAAACAAATCCTCCATGAAAATCAATCCATTTTGTTCTAGGTCTACTGGTCCACCACATGCTCGTTCTCCTCCTTACTTTTGATAAGCATGGTGTCCCATGTGTGCCTCCACATTTGGGTCAAATTGATTATGGAAAATCTTATGGATGAGACATTGATAAGTCTCCCCAACATTATTCAGGCTGAATGGCATAATTTATGCATGAGGTTTTCTCCTCATCGACCAGATTCATATAGATTTTGTTGTAGCCAGTGAAAATGTCCATCATGTTGAGCGATTTGTTGCCAAAGAAACCATCCATTAACTGATCAATACTCGGGAAGGGAAAGCTCTCTTTCGGGCAACACGTGTTGAGATCGATGAAGTCCATGCACATCCTCCATCTCTAGTTGGCCTTCTGAACGAGCACCACAACTCGGTCCACCTCTTCCAATGTTGTGCCCTGCTTGGCTAGGACTTGATTCTGCTTCTTATGTCTCTTCAACCGTGCCTCGTGGTCCACATTCAAAACTTGGGTGATAATCTAAGGGTCTAGATGGTCTGCTGGACTCCAAGCAAAGACGTTGAGAACAAAATTCACCAACTCATACTTCAGATGAATAGGGAGGCTAGTGTCGATCATCAAATTCCTCGACAGGTCGGCACTTCCTAGTGCAATTTCATCAATCTCCTTGGTCGACACAATCCTCAATGCTTCAGGCAGGAGCAATCATCTAAATGCGGAGTGAGATTGTTCATGCACGCATCTTCTTGGCCTGCCCGTCCACTCCGTTGCCAGAACCATGGTCTCGGTGTGCTTGTCCTTCAAGGATGTCCAGAAGCACTCTGTAGCCATAACCCTTGTCGCTAGACAAGCTGGAATAAGGAACTTCATGCATACAAGATAGGTGGAAGGCACCATGCAAAGCTCGCCTACGGCTAGCCTGCCTAATATTATGTCATAATAGCTCGACAGCTTGACAACAACAAACTTTGTCATCGTAGTCATCCTCCGGTCACCTTCTCCTATGTTGGTTGGTAAGGTGATGGTCCCCTCATCTAGGATAGTGTGGTTGTTGAATCCAATCAAGATGGTCTTCATTGACTTCAAGTGTTGAGGACCGAATCCCAACTTCAAAAATGACTCCCACAAGAAGATGTTGCATAAACTCTTGCCATCCACGAGCATTCTTTTGATCAAGGAAATTACAAAGACATCATTGTGGGGAGAGGCTACACAATCCCAAGTCACGACAGGTGAAACTGATCTCTTCTTCTTGCTGGATCACTTGGCTTCTGAAGGTGCACCTCAGGCATTGTTGACTTCGCAAAAATATTGCTTCATTGTGGAACAACTAACCTCTCCACTCAGGCCTCCAAAGATGACTTCTATAACTTGGGAAGTGCTTGACAAAGCTTGTCACTCGCGATCTTCCTGTGCAGGCTCATTCTTTTGCCTGTCTACCTACCTCTTGAAGCATCCTCTTCTAATCAATGCCTAAATATCTTGTCGAGAGTCATTTGTGGTGTCCCACGTCCCAGTGGAAATCACAGTATGCATTGTTATCTACATGCCTCCCTATCTCCATCCTTATCATCTTAGGCCACTTCAGATTTTCTGTGCTTTTTATCTCCATCAAAAGTTGGATTCTCGAAACATTCAAAGGGGTGAAGTTATGGAAACCAGAGGCCAAAAGTTAGGCTCAAGGAGGCCGATCAAAGTAATGAGCGATGACCCTTTAAGGTCGCCTATCCTCTTGGCAAAATCCGGTCTACTGGGCCTGTAAAGCTTCCAAGCTTTTCACTTCTCAACGAGCTACCATGACGACCTTGGCCTCCTTTATTTCATCTGCAGAAATGTAATACTTGCCCTTCTCCAGGGCCTCCATAAATGTTTAATGTTTCTTGATCGTGAATGACTTTAACAATTTAGAAGGCAACATCCTTGCTTAAAGGCTATAAATGCCATCTTCCGATCTATGTCATGTATGTTCGTTGTTGCTAGGTTGAAGTGGAGCTACCATGACGACCTTGGCCTCCTTTATTTCATCTGCAGTAATGTAATACTTGCCCTTCTCCAGGGCCTCAAATGTTTAATGTTTCTCGATCGTGAATGACTTTAACAATTTAGAAGGCAACATCCTTGCTTAAAGGCTATAAATGTCATCTTCCGATCTATGTCATGTATGTTCGTTGTTGCTAGGTTGAAGTGGCGCACATAACTCTTCAAGCTCTCCCTCATCTTCTGGTAGATCAGCCACTTGGTTTCCTTTGCCCACTTCCTATAGCTCACATAATGCAAGCAGAAAGCTTGTGAGAACTCATTAAACAAGTCGATCGACAACTGTGGTAGTCCAGTGAACCATACTTGGGTTGAACTTTAGAAGTGGTAGTCCAGTGAACCATACTTGGGATGAACTTTAGAGAGGTGGAAAAGACCAAGAGCATGATTGCAACAGACTTGTTGGACACTCAATATATCCTGTGGTGCTTGCATGTGGTCTACTAGGTCCCTGATTTCATCATAAGGATCCAACAGCATCTTGAACCCTTGAAGGAGAGGCTTCATCTGTATGACCTTGGTGAAGGGCGAATATTCGGGCTCCATGACCATGCTGGTCAAACTGCTTTCACCTTTTTGCATTTCCAGAAGACGATCTTCCATCATAACCAAATGCTCCTCCATGTCCTGATCTTCCATCATAATCCATAGGTTGTCTTGTTCACCTTGTCCATCCTTGTTCACAAGTGCAAGGGGTTCGATGGACTCCTTGTGGCTTTAAGAAGAGATTGGTTCGCTGTGAGGATGTGACTGCTCCTCCATATCCTGATTGGACAATCCATAGGTTGTCTTATTCACCTCATCCATCCTTGTTCACAAGTGTGAGGGGTTCGGTCGACTCCTTGTGGCTTTAAGAAGGGACCGGTTCACCATGAGGATGTGACTAGTTAGTCTTAATGCCACCTACTCTTGAAGTGCATGAAAACATTTTGAAGTGATCTTCATAGACAATTGTGAGTTTTGTCCTTGCGAGCAAGTTTGGCCAAGCATGCAGCTAGCTTTTCCTGTGGACAACATCAACTGATCTTGCCCCTACAATTGGTTGAGCTGGGATGCCTACTCAACAAGATCTTGACACTTGAAGGTATTAAGGAAAATCAGGTTTTTGGTGAATTGAGAATAATTATGTACCTTTCTCTTGAAGATGTAACAACATACTTATAACCTTTTTACGATTTCAACGAAGCCCAAGGAGCACCACATGTCCCTTTCATCATTCCTATATCAATCACGGGTGTCACGCATAGCTTGATACACTAGAGTTGTTCGATGTTCAATTGGCCTCTGATCACTATATCAATTGTGCATGTGACTTATCTGAGTGGATTATCATAAAACCCAGCAAGCACAATTAACGTTACACATCTCCCTAAAACAGTTGCCAGAAAGCTCCATTCATAGGGTAATAACATCAATTTATGAAATTTTGCAGTGTCCAAAACATGATTAACAGAACCTACAAAATGTAGTTGATGTGTTTCTTTTGAGTGGTATAAGATCCAAATGCTTACCATATAAATTGAGCTGCATATTCATATTTGAGTTAAGATTAGAATCAGTTTAAAGGATGCCGCTATGTATCACTAAAGAAGTTAATTGAACCGCACACAGCAGAACTTGTGGAGTAATGGCATAAACTAAAGGACTTGAGATGTTTCCTGACTTGTTGAAAAGTGTTTGTTGCATAAGCTTGTTTTCTAATGTACCACCCTGTATGATGAAACTATTTTATTTTCTATGTTCGTGTGTTTGTTTGGATATGTTAACAAATAGAAATTAGTCCACAAGTAAAGCCAATTGTTGCAACAGAACGAGGACTCAAAACTAGGAAAGCAACTAGAATACCTGCTAATCGATCACCCCAGAACAAGAGCCGCCCATCATCTTCTTCTTCGTCTAACTCATCCTCGTACCCGACCTCCGCATCGCCCTTGTACCCCGTCTCGCTCCCGTACCCCGACTCATTCCCCAGCAAATCACAAACCCCAGCCCAACCCTGCGACGACCCGAACCCCAACCCATCCCTCTCAACACCCCCACCAATCCCACCCACATCCTTCACCTCCTTCCTCGACACCCTCTTATCGCTAGCATCGGATCCCCAATTCCCATCCCCATTCGTGAACAACTCCCCGCTCGAATCCGTCCCACCAGCCGCCACCGGGAAGTCCGAACACGTCGCGTACGCCCCCGACGCCCCTCCGCCCCCAACCGAGCAACACCGTCTCGTCCTATCACCAGCAAATCCAAATCAAGAACACATCTTTAATTCAAGAACACATCTTTAGCAAACACCCTTCTTGTTTTTTACCTTCTTGTGGCGCTACGGTCGCTGCTCCTCCCGGAGACAGACCGGGACCCGGCTTGCCGGCGGCGCTTGCGCTCGAGCCACTGGAACTTCTGCTTATCCCTATGGTGCTCGAGCTGCCTGGGAGGCACGGGGTCGTCGACCAGGCTGAGGCTCGACAGGTCGAGGGAGATCTCGCCCGGGGCAGTGGAGCGATCGGAGCGGCAGGGCTTCTTGGGGTAGGGAGTGTACGGCATGGGGGGGTCGAGGGTTTGGACAACCTGGAAGGGGTTCCATGCGTGGAACTGGAGCGCGCAGGATTCCACGGCGTGGCGGGATCGGGCCGTCATGGTATCGCCATTGTGACTGGTGATCGCCGCCGCCCGGAACCTGTCCTCCGCACGCAACGGATCTGAGTTTCTTTGGGGGAGTAACGACACAAAAAGAGGAAGGGCGGCATGGGCCAACCAGAGGAAGTACAGCGATGGTGAAGGATGAAGCTTTTTGACGGTGCTTTTTTTGTTTTTTTTGCAATGAAATTGATTTGTGATGGTTTTGAGGTGAAATTGAAAGGCTTTCGAGTTAGAGCTGGATGTAGACACATAGACCAATAATAATTTGGAAAATATTTTTTTTTTATTTTCTTTGTACATATAAAAATTATGAAAATTATGATTTAAATAAGTATTTAATTGAAAACAAAGTTTTTGAAAAAGAATATATTGTTTTTGGTAGTTATTTGGATAAAAAAATGTGATTTCTTACTCAATGTAATGTTACAAATGATATAGTTGTTTTTTTAACATTACTTCTATTCAAATTAGACTAAACATTTATCTAGAATCCTTAATGTATGGTCAATTGACTTCATCTTCATGAGCACCAATAAACTCCTACTCCTATGTTGTTCCTGAGAAATATCAACCAAAACACACATGAGTGACAATTGAAAGGTCACCTAACACATGTTTCACTAAAACACACATTATTTTGACATCTCTCTTAGATGTTGCATGCAATCATGGGTAATATTCTTTTACCTCACAAGCAACACAGCTTTTGAAATCATGTCTTTGAAAATTATTCTTTTCTTTTCTCTCATTTCAAAATCATACTCTTGACTTTCAAAACCATTTTCTGCCTTTTCTTTCAAATCAAATGTATGATTTTCAAAACTTAATGTGTACTTGAAATGGCCACTCTTACCAAGTCAAGCTCACAACTACTGGAGAGTGTCACATTAACACCGAGCCTCTATTCAGTCAAAACAACAAACCATATCTCAAAAACTGATACAATCCCTTTTTCAAACATTTTCTTTCTACTTTAAAATCTCATATTTTTCTCAAACATCTTTCTTTTTCTTTAAAAATCTCATGCTCTAATCTGATGCATCTCTAGACTAGATTCTATCCTAAAACAAAAAACAAACAGTTGTTGGTGGCATTTCTGAAAATGAAGTTGAGGTAGATGAAATCTCCTCATTCTCACATATGTCTTTATAAAATGTTTCTTCCTTAAATTCATTAAAATGTTGGTGTTGATGTTGATATCATCTTCATTAGCAATATCTTCATCTATACTACTATTATTGTTTTCATCACCATCTTCAATGTTTCTCTCATTTTGACTCATGAAAGATAAGATCCTCTTACCTTGGGTAACAGACCCTATATAAATAATTAATAGAGATAGTATCTAAGCAACAAAACAGAGATAGTATATAAACAAAAACAAATGAGAGTAACGTAAAGAGATTGCCGTACCTAGAGTAACATAAAGAGAAACATCAATATACAACTCTCATTTAAAAAGAAATAGAGAGCATGACTAGAAATGAACATATTAGTTCCATGAAGCTCTCCCTTGGTGTTGCATCAGAGATTTCAACTCCATATATGACATTGAAGAGAAGTCTGGTGGTTCTCCGCTGACATATATACCATTCTCTTCCTCACTTCAGGAATGTTGTGGTCTATGTTGGTCATATTGATTTGGGTTGCATAAGTTACCTATTCACATGGAGTAATCGAAGACAAGGACGAGACAACATATGTGAACGCCTGGACAGAGCAATGTCCTCCACCGACTGGTTTACTCAACACATACATGCCATTGTTACCCATCAACCTACTATTGGAAATGACCACTCGCTAATCATCCTTGATGCTTTAGGCACTCCATGAAGGAGGAAGAGTCCACTCCATTTTGAAGCCATGTGTTTCTAAAACGAAAATTTTAAAGACTTCATCAACACCACTTGGAGTAATTTAATTGGGGGGGGGGGGGGGGGG
>JAMKQA010009179.1:0-30590 GCA_024699735.1 Posidonia australis | reverse complement strand
GTTGCCGAACCACTATAAATTGCTTGTCTACTTCAATTGCTCTCATCCTCTTCTTGTATGTTATATTGATTGCTTGAGTAGTTAAGCTTAGTTATACGTGTTAAATAATCTCCTTGTATGCTATTTTTCATTAATCTGTAAAAAACCAATCTAAGTAAATTAAAAAGTGTTAATTCTCTATTCACCCCCCCTCTAGAGGAGCTATCCGATCCTACAATATCTACATTTGATCTATATCATTAGTTGTATTAATATTAGTGACCATTATGAGTTGAATTACGCCTCAAGTAATGAAAACCTTTTTGATCTCATGCTGGTGAAGTTAATGAACCGAATTATAAGATATCCCTATTTAAAAAGTCATTTTGAGCTCATAAGATTTTAATGCTTTAATTGTTAATTTCATGTGTGGCTTAAGTGAGAAATTATTGGGTTAAAATCTATTAAAATATGAGTTACTATAAAATCAATTAAAATTTTATAAGTTATTTTATGATTAAGCTCATTAAAAGTGATCTATTTGTTTTTAAGTTAAGCCTATTAACATCTTAAATAGTGTAGATTTATTGTGTAAAGACCATTTAGACATATTTCTATTTATTGATAGGTCGAATTGCAAATATGCATAATTATAAAGTTTTATAAATAAGAGATCATGGTCCTCAAATCCTAATCTTTCGTCTCCCTTCTCTCTCACTCGATCTTGAGAAAGAATAAAATAAGAGAAGACTGATGGTTTAGAAGACCAGATCTCGAGCATGTGATTAAAGATAAACACTCCAATTTTCATTATAGATTCAAGTACGTTTCCGGTTTTATTTATCCTTAATGATTTATCATGTTAAAATCTTATGTGGGAAAAACATACGATTTTTCCTTTCTATTCTTCTCTATTTCAGTGAATATCAAATCCATGTGATATTTGATTTATTTTTAACATAACCTACATGATCCCAATTTGGATTCTTGATAAAGACTGCATGGCAACAATGTTAAACAAATACTGTTATTAAAATGTGAAATATGTAAATTAGGATTAAATGATCTAGCATAACCATTCCAACCATGTCTTGACACTTTAATGTGTAGCTAAGTTTTTATAGGCATTGGCAATTCTGACATTATTGATCTTATAAGGCTCTACCTTTACTGGTCCAGATCTCCTCCAAGCATATAGATAGAAGATTTTTCTTTCAATATTCCCTTAGTCAAGCCCCAATCTTACGAAAACTAACGCTTAAGGAAGATAATCCTAGTCTTCGACTACATACCAGTAGAAAAAAGGCTGCCCTGCGTCGGTCTTGCACCATTCATCGTAGTAATAGTGCAAGTTGTGGCCGTACCGATGACGCGGATCGATCTATACACAAAAAATTCTGATCAAGCAATGAAGTGTATAAAACATTATAATTGAGAGAAGAAAATATATAAAGATGTTGCTTACTGCTTCAATCCAGTGCTGGAAAGCAAGCTTCAGCGCCTTGGCATCTTTAGACAAGCCCTTCCCAACCTACCAAAGAGACAGAAGATACAAACTCATCAACGTAGCAAACAACTTTTCCTTGAAGAAACTCATCAGCAAAACCAATTCCTTTTACAGTGAAATTGCTCTTACCTTGGAAGCATTCAAGCTAACACGATTCCACTTGGAGGTGGCCGACTCCGGTTTCGAGTAATTGAAGAAGGACACCGTGCTATGGTTGAGCCGAGCGAAATCTATAGCTTGCCACCTTAAATTAATTCCATAAATAAAATAAGAATAATCTCAGGGTCAACAGCACTACAGCAGCCAATGATGATTAGAAGAGAGAGAAGTGAGCACCCACCACAACTCCTCAGCCACCACGGCGGAGTCCGCTAACCTGCGCCGCGTCCGGTAGCTCCTGTACACGTTCTGCAGCTTCACTACCGCCGTCTCCGTTGACTGACATCCCTCCTCTACTCCGGCGATCTCTGGAGCACACACCTCGTCTGCTCCAGCAACCATGGGAGTGAATCCCTCTTGTGCGTTGGGGATCAGGGGATCGCAACCCTCCAATGCTCCGGCGATCGTCGGAGCGTGGATGTCGGCGGACTCGAGGTAAAATGTGGAAGCGTTTTGCGAGACATCGAAGCAACAAGCCGCTGTATTCTCCACCTCCATGGTAGGAAGAAGGAGGAGAAGAAGAAGGAGAAGAAGAAGAAGATGTAGAAGATGAGGAGGAGGCTTTATTGAGGTGGAGATGGACTCTACAGTCGGAGGATAGAAACAAAGAGATCAATAATCCTAGTTGTTTCTTTCTTTGTTTTTAAGTTCTACCCATCTTTATATAGTACTTCCTTTATTGTTTCCTTTTCCATGTCTCTCCTGACTTCCTTTGTTTCCACAATCATATCACCCGTGACTAAAATCATCATCCATTTCATAACTTTTATTCTCATTTGCTATTAAAAACTCTGGGAAATCTGTCCCATCTCTACATAAAAATCTAACCGTTTTGCTTGAATTGAACTTTATAGCATAAATTATAAACCATGCAAACTTTGGCAAATGACTTTGAGAACATTAGTTACAAGCATGCTAGTGTATCAAAATAAGGTAGGGTGTATGAATGAATTTCAACTTTTTTTTGTAAAAAGATCTTAAATGTTTAGTAAAAGAGCTTTTTGTCAAGCTATACAACTTAAAATAATAAATTCGATGGCAAAAAATAGAAATTTATGTTTGCGTTGACCTGTAGCTGCTACATTGGAACATTCAAGCCTTGTTGCACAGGTTTCCACTTAAATATTATTTTTATAGGATATAAGAGAATTATTCCTTCAGCTTGGGACTAACTTTTAGTTTGAATCCGCTTTGTTTGTTGAAATTGAGTCTTAAGCATCATTATAATTGATCCCTATTTGTTGCATATGGGGAGGAATCAACAAAACCGTTTGGATCCATTAAAATACAAAGATGTCAAGTTTAAATAAAAGGAGTTTAGTTTTATATTTTTGAGATTGTTGTTTTGGATTTTTTTTAAACTATTCTTGTATTTCTAACATAAATAATAAAAATCAGAATACAAGTATCGATTGTAAAGATCTTACAACAAAAGAACTACATTTCTGGAATGACCAGAGACGGTGTAAATGATGCTTGAGCTTTAAAGAAAGCATATATAAGCATAACAGTGTCTGATTCTACATATGCTGTTAGAGGTGTTGCTAATATCGTTCAGGAATAAGTGTCATAAGTTTTGTTTTAACAAGTCAGGTTATATTTCAACGAATGAAGAATTATACAATTAGTATCATGCTATTTTCCCATTTATCTAGATCCATCATTACTTATTCTCATAACATACATTAATTAATTATTATGAAATTTGTAGGTATATACATCTGGTATATTGTAGTATCTATTTTTTTATAACTTTGGATAATTATACTAAATTTATCCAAAAATTGGATAAAGTTGTGCAACACAAGGGTCCACATTGTTAGTAATTTACTAATTATGAAAGGAATTTAATGCTATTATTTTTATGATATTTTTATTGCTAGTGTGATAGGTTTCAGAGGTTGCATACTGAATCCACACTTGAATAACCACTCACTTTTTTTTATTTTTCAACCAATGGTATTTATTTACCATCTTTTTCTTATTTATTGAGGTAGGGTTTTTTTTAAAGTTTATTTAGGTATCAGTTTATTCTCATTTAATTTTGATATTCCCCTTCAACTATTTGCTCGATTAGCAGATATTATTTCAACATTGACTTTATTTTCATTGAAGACTCTATCAGTTGGACTCTTAGAAGTTTGTAGGCCTTTTTTGTTAAAAGTTGTTACAATGTTATCAATGATTGGGCGATCTCCTTATAAAAATACCATTTGGAATAGCGTTGTGCCATTAAAGGTAAAAGTTTTCTCTTGACTTGCTCTTAAAGAAAAGATCCTTGCTCGAGCCAACCTAATAAAAAAGGGTTGGCAAGGGCCACCTGGGTATTGCATCTGTGGCACTTAAGAAGAAACTATGTTAAACATTTTCTTTCATTGCTTTATTTCTAAAGTAATATGGAATTTTCTTTTGAGAGATGCTAACTTTTTACTTTCTAACATTTCTTTTAAGTAGGTTTTTTCTTTGAAACGATACCTTATGATCCAGATTTGTAATCTAGGTTTAAATACTTTGCTTCTGACAATTTTTTGGTGCCTTTAGTTAAATAAAAATGGAATTGTGTTCTGCAATCATAATTGAGGTGTTAATACTATTTTTTGGCATATTTTGGTACTAACTTCTTTTTGGATAGATTATGGTAAATCTATACAAAGGACAACTTCCTCAACTATCAGGACATTGCAGATTAATTGGCACATTCACAGCAACTCTTTGGGTCAAGCTATAGATGACTTTGTTCTAGCTCTCAACTCGAATCAAGGCCTACCTGTTAATCCAAATGCTGAATGAAGTATATGGGACGTGAGTGCAACCTAGCATTGTTTGAGATGTCATACTTACTATTTCAGGAAATGCCTATTTTCCTAATTTTGTATCACAAAAGACTTTGTATTTTCCTTTTGCGATAAAATCAATATCTATAATTTGGTATATTATTATAATACCTCTCGATATGTGCTACATTTGTAGGATTTTGTCTTGACGGTGGTTTCATCGTTATGGTTTTAATATTAATGCAATTACCATTAACAAAAAAAACGATGTGGTGTCTAAAATATTTTATTTTAGGACCTACTTTGTGTGCAAGATTTCCTACGACAAGCAATAAAGTGTGTATGGTTGTAGGATCTACTATATTATAATGTTTCGGTAAATTTTCTTATCAAATAATGTTTACGGTAATATTATATTTTATTTATTAATAATCAAATAAAGGTGCATTATAATTTTTATTTTATTTATTTACTAATTATAATATTTTTAATAAACTTTATTATCAAATAATAGTACATGAAATTATTTATTTACAAATTTATATCATCTACTTCTAGTTTCATACACATTCTAAGTTCACTTTTTTATTCTTTCCATGACATGCACAAACTCCAGAAAAAGAGTCAAAGGAAAATCAAATTCCATTACTTTCTAAGGAAACTCGATTTCTCTCAATTCCCTTTGATTACAAGATCCTAATTTTAATCAAATTTTGTGCACAAACAGGTCGTTGATATCATTTTTCCTTTACAAAGTTACAAGGTTGAGATTCGTTATCTAGAATTTACTATAGGAATTCTTGTATACAAAACATTTTACTTAAGACTTTTTTATGTCAAGAAAACTAAAGGAAAAGAAAATATAGAGTCAAAAGGAAATTGAAGGATAATGAAATCATGAATTTTTTTTCCCGTTTGATTCCAACCAAAGTGTTTGTATATATGTAGAGAGCAAGGGAAAATATTTTTCCTTTAAATTCCACTTTTATGGGTGGAAAAGGAATGAGATATTTTAAGTATGTGTTGGAAACCAAAAAAATATACTTTCCAACAGAAAAATGTGCATGGACACCATAATTTTGAACACACTTTTTGGGTAGAGGAAAATAGTTTCTTTTCCTTAAGGGCCTATTTATATATGTCTCAAAAACAAAAGTAAATTGAAATTGTCAATCAAAGGGAAACCAAAGGAAACATAAACTAACAAAATTTATTTTTCGTTTGACTAATTTTTTGGTGTTTGTACCAATCATTGGAAACAAATAGAAAATAAAAACTATGTGTTTGTGTCATATCTGTCATACATTATCAACACAATACACATAATAATATATCAAATAAAATAAGACCTTAACCATATAAACAATAGACAACTATAAATAACAAATGATAGAAATAATATAAGAAATATTTACAAGATACAGGAAGCAATATACAATAATTGCAAACCAAAGAAGTAGAAAAAGAAAAAAAAGAAGAACAATCATCAACAAGCACCAATAGCTCCACCTGTTGTTGTGGCGATGTACATGAAGACCATCAAGATCATCACCCCTCCCCCCACCTCCTAACATCCGTACCATCATCGAGAAGACTTCCAATTTCATCACCAAGAACAACCCTGAGTTTGAGAAGAGGATCCTTGCCAACAACTCTGGCGATTTCAAATTCAACTTCCTCATCCCATCCGACCCCTACCATGCCTACTACTAACACCATGTCTCCTCCACCTTTAATTTCAATAAGGACCTCCTTTCGAGTTCTAGAAGAGGATCCTCACCAACAACTCTAGTGATTCCACTTTCTACCGACCTCTAGTAGCCTCCTTGTACCAGTTCTCCACTATAGAAATGGATAATGAAACGATAATGGGTAGACGAAAATTTGTCTGAATAATTATCCATGCCCGTATCCTGTCTTTTGGATGGATAAGGATAATAGATAAGGTATTACCCACCTTCTTGACAGTCCTACATGTATATATACATAGGGTGCCAAGATTGAGGATTGACTGATATTTGTGTAGTGCCCCTTAACAGCTGACCGGGAGAATGGAATCAGAAAGCCAAGAAAAAATATTGGGTATTTTTGGAGTGTTGGGTATTGATCTCTTGGACATTGGTTGGGTCAACACTCAGGATAAGTTACCTCCTTTTTGGAGTTTGCTCGATGCTGTTTTCTGTTTAGCAGAGCAATCAATGCAGATGTCCCATGCTCTAGTTTAGTGCATGAGTAGTTTTTTTTTTTTTTTTTTTGTGAGAAAAAAAAAATGGTGCATGAGTTTCACGACCATCGGGCACCGGTACATGCCTGAAAGAGTTGCCTGTGTTTGACTGGAGACATTTGTTTTTATGATGATGATCTGTAAAGCAACATTACTACTCATTTCTCCCTGATAGATACCAATCTCATAATGAATGGTTGTTATTTGTTGATCACATGCAGAGACAACATATTTTTGTGTTAAAAAAAAAAGGCAACTTCAATACCTACGCAATGTCTCTTTAAAAAAGGCATGCACATACCCGGGTATCTTGTTAGTCAAAGTCTTCCAGCTATCTCTGCTGTCATGGACAACATGGACACATGCTTGTTGTTCAATTTTCTAAAAAGAAGCTGGGCATTTTACTAGCTACCCGATAAACTAATTAAAATCTTCCAAGTGAATAGAATATACGTTAGCAAAGGCTAAAGTGCATTTAAGAAGTTGGGTTTGACCTTCGTTTCGACATTAAAGATATCAACTGAGATTCGATAGAATCTGTACTTTTCACGGTGAGTACGTAAGTGACAATGCAGACCATCTTTTGTGAGACCTTTTAGTAATCGAAGCAGCAAAACTAGACAGCGACGGATTTTTTGGCCCAACTTCGCGTTATCGATACGAAAATCGGTACCTATTATATCATACAAAAGTCCGATCAAAATAACATCTTTACTGGGTTCCGGGCTTATCCAAATCGTATTCTAAGATCCGAGGTCGGTCCGTTTATTAAATCCGGATCCACGAATTGGAAAAAAAATAAAGAAAAGGAAAAACCCTCCACCACACCAACATTATGTCTCAACTCTCAAGAGGAGTGCGGGAGGAACGGGAAAGAAAACCAAAATCAGAATGACATCACTGGGAGTAGAACGAAGAGGAGTTCACCGTCACCTTCACCTTCACCTTCACGTTCCAGCAGCATCGTGCGTTTCATCGATCGAAGCATAGAGACGTAGTTGTTGACAATTTAATTAATTTGATTTAAATTAGTTTTTTATTAGATCCATGATATTTAATTAAATAATATTTATGTTAAATTTATTATATTATTTTTATTAATAAGGATTAAATGTCTAGTGATAAGTTTAAAAATATAAGTCCAAATGAGGGAAAATTTTAAAAGGAATATTTTGAAGAGTAATTTTGTACATATTTGTGAAAGTTTAGTCTCACATTAGTGAAGTGTAAAAAACTTAGATGATTCTATTTCCAAGAAGTTCTAAAACAAGTGTTCACAAGAACTTAGACTAGGCATAGATGACCACATGCACATGCACGTTGGGCCGGACCAGGCTTGTACTTTAGACTTGAGGGAATAGTCTTCGGTCTCTAGGTATTTTTTGTACAAAATTATATTGACTAATCAAATTTAATTAAAGACTTAATTAATTACAAATTGACCTCCAACGAGTGCGTCACATAGAAAGAATCAGACTCATGGAGACGGATATATGAGACAAGAGGAACAACGGTTTTTAGACTTCTTCCTCTCACTCACTTTCCCCTTTTGTCTTTTCTCTCTAATGATTCTATGTTCAGTAGAAACTGTGATGCATTTCTCTTTGTCGACTGGTGTGCTTTTGATTTTAAGACGACTGAGATGTGATCACTGTGTAGACAAGAACCAAATACGTTTTACATCTACTAGATCATTTTTTCCTAAGAGGAAAAGTATAGAACCCTGTGTACCGATGTGGGTCACTATTTTCTCTAAGGTAAGTCCTTTGGGACAACTCGAACAGATAAGATCTAAGTTTATTTCTCTATTTTGTTTCTATTCCTTACATTGTTTGTTCATGACTTTTCTTGCATCTTATGGATTGGTTTTAATTGGTTTATTAATCAACACAATCAATATGTTTATATGTATAGTTTCATGTTTGGTTTTTTCAATCTTAGAGAAAACAATCCTATTTAACATGTCTAGTACTATCTTGATTAGATCTAGGATAGACATGGCCAAAATGCTGGAGAAATTCTCCAGTCTTCACTTCAAATGTTGACAGCAATGTATGAAGATCTAGTTAACCATGTTAAGGTTACTATCTTTTATTGAGTCTGGCTGTCTTGAGCCAGATGCTTCTGACCCTAAAAGCATAGAAAAGATCGCTAAGTAAAAGGAGAAGGATCAACTGACACATTGTTGTATGCTATCAGCACTATCTAATGTGCTTTTGACATATCCAGTACATTCTCCTCCTTAACAGCAAAGGTGCTTTGGGATGCTCTAGTCGGAAATATAATACAGAGGACCAAGGTTTAGAGAAATATTCTGTTTTCAAGTTTTTGAAGTATCAGATAGCTAGACTCATGAGTTTTTGTTCCTATGTCATGGCCTTTAAGAGACAAACATAAAGCTTCCTGAAAAATTTATTGGTATATTAATTATTGAAAAAATTTCAAAGTTTTGGGAGGATTTTGGTCTAAATCTCAAGCATAAAAAGGAAATGTTGACCTTTGATTATCTTATGATTGACATAGCAATAAAAAAAGAACATAGGAGTCAGAAACTTGTGATGCCTATGGAAAGCAATGCTTAGATCAATGTAATAGTTGGTAATAAGCCTAGTAAAGATTAGAAAGGAAAATCCAAAACAAAAATTAAAACAAAGAGCAAGATTCAAAAAAAACCTTGAAACAAATAGTACTGGATTTGTGATTAAGTTGGACATTAGGCGAAGGAATGTCCGTCTAAGAAAGTCAAGTTATCTAGAGTCACTGATAGAGTGTTGGTCAACATAATGACCTCTACTCTTGAAAACAATGACTAATATATTATTGTAAAATCTAAACTCTTTGCTATTTATGAACCATATTATTGGATTGTTGACACTAGGACTAATGTGCATGTTTACGTTGCAAGTCTCTGTGAGTAATGGTCATTGAAGAAGGGTGGTGAAGCGGACGACCGTTTCATCCATTTATGGCAAGAAATTAAACCATTCAACGTCGGATTTACTCCGACGGTTACAAGGCCTTAATGGCCGGAATTCAAACGACTAGGGGGACTCGTTGAAGGAGGGGCAGAGGAGTGGTCAAGGTCCCCTATAAATAGAGGAGAAGGTAGAAAGGATCAAATACAGAAAAAAACTTACATCTATCTTCCTCCTTTTTGACCATCGTCGGAGCCCCAAATCTTCTGCACGTCGAAATCTCCTGCTTGTCGACGGTCGAAAACCATCAGTCTCTGTTTGTGTCTTATCAATCTGTCAATGGTAGGATAGTGATGCCTAGAGACCTGATGATTGTAAATGTAAAAGGTAAGGGTTGTTTGAAACTAAAGTTTCCTTCTGGAAAGGTTCTGATTTTACACAAAGTCAGATATGTTCCTACAATATGCCGAAACATCTTGAGTTGTCCCATATTAATTAGAGAGGATTTTTGGTTGGATTGTAAATGTAATACAATTATTGTTTCACATTTAAGTACTGTACAGAAAAGGATATTTGTGTAATGTTGAAGATTTGTTAAACTTTATATTGAACATGTTAATAATGCATATATGAATGATGATAATGTTCATTCTATCATTTATAGTATTGAATCTTTTGATATTTGGCATGAACGCTTAAGACATGTTAATTATGATTGCTTTAAAAGAATGATGAATTTGAATCTTATTTCTAAAGTTGCCATTGAAAAGAAATATAAATGAGAAATATGTGTGTACGTTAAATAACCTAGGAAACCTTTTCATATGGTTGATAGAAAATTAGATATATTTGATTTAGTGCATACAGATATTTGTGAATTTAATGGCATGATAATTAAGGATAATAAGAAATATTGTATCACGTTTATTGATGATTATAGTAGATACTATTATGTGTATTTGCTAAAAAGCAAAGATGAGACTCTTGATAAATTCTTAATTTATAAATGTGAAGTTGAAACAAAAACTGATAAGGTATTTAAAAGATTAAAATTTGATAGGGGTGGAGAATACACATCTAACATTTTTCAATAATATTGTCAAAGTATTGGTATTGTACATGATGTGATGGTTCCTTATTTACCAATCTAATGGGATAGTAAAAAAGAAAAATAAAATTCTGATAGATATGATAAATACTCTATTATAGTGCTTTTGATTACCTACTTATATATGGTGGGAAGCTTTAAATACAACTTACCATATTTTGAATAAAGTTCCTCATAAACATAAAGAAAATAGTCCTTTTGAACTTTGGAGAAGTTACAGACAAGTCTTAAATATCTTAAAGTATAGAGGTGTCTCACAAAAGTACTAATCCTAGAATACAACAGAAAGAAATTGAGACTTAGAATAGTAGGTACTATATTTTTGGGTTATGTGGAAACTAGTTATGCGTATAGATTCTTAGTCATAAGATTTGATGTTTAAGGCATAGATGTTAACACTATAGTAGAATTCTGCGATGCAACATTCTTTGAGAATGTGTTTCTTATGAGAATAAGTGTTTTCTAAAGTGTTTCTTCTGTAGATCCTAACCCACTACTGGTTTCATTTCCGATTATGTGGAAAGTATGGTAAATGTGGGGGTAAACCTGATGGTGTTATTTCTAAACAAGATTAATCTATGGAAATAACTAAACCTAGGAGAAGTAAGAGAGCTAGGAAATCTAAAGATCTTGGAAGTGACTTTGTTACTTTCAATGTGGAAGATGATTCTGTAACCTTTAAGCAAGTTATGGCTTCATCTAAAGCAAACTTTATGAAAAAATCTATCAATAGTGAAATTGATTCAATTGTCTCTAATTAGATATGAGAATTGGCTGATTTACCTCCTAAGTGTACAACTATTAAATGTAAATAGGTATTTAATAAGAAATTGAATCCAGATGGAACAATCAATAAGTATAAGATCAGATTAGTTGCCAAGAGGTTTACATAGTGACAGGGAATAGATTATTTTGATACTTATTCACCTATTTCTAGAATGACTACAATTAGAGTGCTTGTTGTATTGATATCTATGTATGATATCACCAAACATCAAACGGATGTAAAAGCTACATTCCTACATAGTGATCTCCAAGAGGAAATTTATATGAATCAACCAAAAAGTTTTGTAGCTCGAAACAATGAAAGAAAAGTGTGTAAACTTGTAAAGTCTTTATACGGACTAAAACAAGTTCCTAAATAGTGGCATGAAAAGTTTAATTAAATCATACTATCTTTTGGCTTTAGAGTTAATAAGTCTGACAAGTGTGTCTATTGCAAAAGTGTCAATGATGAATACAATGTTCTATGCCTACTAATGAGACAAAGTCATTCTTATGTAGCAAGTTTGAAATAAAGGATATGAGTGTTGTTGATATGATTTTAAGGCGTAAAATCATTAAGTTAGTTGTTGGTATAGTTTTCTCTCAGTCTCATTATGTTGAGGGAATGTTGGAAAGATTCGACTATACTACATGTAGACCTGTAAAAACTCCATATGATTCTTCAAAATCTTTGTTCAAGAATAAAACTGGAATTCTTGTGCCTCAATTAAAATACTCACAGATCATTGGTAGTTTGATGTATCTTGCAAATTGTACAAGATCAGATATTTTATTTATGATGTGTAAGTTCAGTAGATACACAAGCTGTCCAAATAGAAACCATTGAAAGGCCTTATATAAAGTACTTAAGTACTTGAAGAGAACAATTTCCCTTAGACTGCATTATAGAAAACATCCTTTTGTCCTAGAAGGGTTTAGTGATGTTAGCTGGATAGCCAAAAACTCTAGAAGTAATGGGATTTCAGGGTATGTATATACCTTGGCTGACGGCTCTATCACCTGGAGGTCTAAGAAACAAATCATTTTATCTCGATCTACATTTAAGGTAAAGTTATGTGCTTTGGATGAAATTGCGTTGGAAGTTAAATGACTAAAGGTACTTCTGTTTGGTTTACCTATGGTAAAAAAGCTTCTTTCTGTAATCCCAATATACCGTGATAGCATGACAATAATTGCTAAAATCAATAGTTTCAAGTACAACCAAAAGCAAATAAGACACATCCAAGTCAAAATATAGTTTGTGAGTGAACTTGTGTCTGATGGGTTATAACTATGGACCTTATTAGTCCAAAGATAACATAGTTGATCTATTGGCTAAAGGTCTAGCTTTAGCCTTAGTTTAGAAATCCAAGCAGGGAATAGGACTAAAACTCACAAAGGGTTCATAGATAATAGCAACCTAACCTATTTGAGTGGAGATCTCACAAAGTAGATTTAATGTGATAGTAACAAGTTATTTTGTGAGTATGTGTGATATCTCAATATATGGTGATACTTGTGTGAGGATCTTTAGGCTTCACTAGAGAGGGGTGAATAGTGATTTAGTGAATAATCAGCTAGTTTTAGAGTTTGTTTATCAATTTACAATATTTCAAATAATTTGAATATAACTAGAAAATTGATATTATGTTAAAGCATACAAAGAAATGGGATGAGAAACAATGAATATGCACAAGTAGATTTATAGTGGTTCAGCCTCTCCAGCTTAGTCCACTCTTCGAGAACTCCTCGAGAATTTTACTAACCTGATCTTGTTCCAGGCCAAGATCGTGCCGTACACCCTTGACGAATCCTCGCCAAGCTCCGCAAGAAAACGCAGTTTCCTTCTCTCAATCCGGAGAAGAACCTTTACACTTGGATTTTACAACTCTTTTTCTACAATCTCCCAAACACAATTTGGCTAAGTGGATGGATGAAAATGGAGCACTCTTGCATTGGGAGTTTTTCTAATGAGATAGGAGTGGAATGCTTGGAAACTTGAGTAGCTTGAAGCCTTATGTGAGTAGAAAAGTATTGGTGTCTCATAGGTGAAGAATGGGGGCCTATTTATAGGAAAACATGGGTATAAGAATGTGTCTAACGTTTCTCTAACGTTCAGCAATGGCTACGGGATCGGTATGCTGAAATCAAAATAGTCGACATTTCGGTATACCGAAAATAATTCGGTATGCCGAAAACCTTTGATTCGGTATGCCGGTGAAATTCAATATGCCGTTCTGGGTTTCTGTACTGGTTTTTTTAATCTACACATATTTTGGTATACCGAGGAAATTCGGTATGCCGAAATTACCCTTAGTCCTATAATGAGTGTTATTAAATGAATGGTTGGTTTTGAGGCTCAGGCAATTTTGCTATGGCTCTATGTGGATATTTGAGAGATTAATACAAGTTCCTAGGTACACGCATAAATAGAAAATTACATTAAAATAATTACAAATATTATTTAATTTTTCTTCTCCTTTTCCTTCATCTTGAATTCTTCTTGGTAGCACATGGATCTTTTTCTTCTTCAAATATCGTCCCTTTTATACTTGAATCTTCTAAGTCTTTCAATGATCTTCCTTGCAAATATGAACTATGAAATATTCTCATAAAGCACATTAGTCTTTTGTTATCATCAAAATCAAGATAAGACTAATAAAGCCAACAACTTGTGTATATGAGTGTTTGTCCCCGGTAAACCTAGAGATGTCATGACTACTTTAGATACGAGATTTTTCAGAAATACTCTTATGTTTTATGAGTTTCCTAGCCTTTCATCACTTCGCTTATGTCCATTTGGTTGTACTCGACTCCTTCACTTCACGGATGATGAAATCGGTGTGATCGTCATTCTCGATTTACTTTCGCTGACCCTCGAGATTCCTAAGGAGATATTTATTGATGTAGGTTCAACTACCTTAGGACAACACCAGTGTTACCTAAGGATGTCTGCATCGATGAGCTTCTTCTTCTTTTCCTTGCAAAAAAGTATCAAAATATGTGAATTAATACTGTGTAGTAAATTATTCAGAGCAAAATAGAGGTTAACATGAAATAAAAAAAAAAAAAAAACTTACCCGAGGGTCTTTTATTCCTTCGGTTGCAGCTAACGTAAATGACTAACTACAACTTGCATAAAAATGAAATGCAATTTGCAAAAAAAAAACACTAAAGGAAAAATCCCTTTTAATATGCGTAAGATGCAAGTTGTTGATGTGACGTAATGGGAGACTGCAAAAGACTCAAGCTCTTCAAAACTCAGAACCTCTCTCCTCTCTCTCTCAGAATTCCCTCCTAGTGTGAGTGTCAGTCCCCGAATTTTGGTCTTCTGGTGTCCCCGTCTATCTCCATGTGTGGGTATCCCTTCAAAGGTTAAGGTACCTGTACTTATATAGAGACACGAGAGGATCAAAATAGGTAAAAAGATTCAAATTTGATAAGATTAGATAGCTACAATAAAAAGTTTCCATTTCAGAAGTATTGAACGCAAAAATCCCAATGTTCTATTTGAATGTAGGAATTCAAACATTCTACGGACTGTCAACTAGCATTAATGAAGGAATATTCCTCTAATTAATGGGCATTAGAGCGCAATCAAAGGCTAATTGATGTCACACACGATTAGAGGAATCTTAAAAAAAAGGAAACCTTTTAAATTCAAAAATTTCCAAAGAAAGAAAGTAACTGATGTGACATGACTGAGTTGTCGTAAGATGCAACAAAAACTGTGTTTAATGTTAGACGCAATACTTTCAATGTCTTACACATCTAATTCAGAAACTTGTCAAATTTGGTTGCCAAGTCAAGTGTGGTCAAACGAGTCATTTAATAAATAATGACCTCTAAATAAGGGAAGAAGGTTCGTTTAAAAATATGATAGATTTATCTTGAGTTTAAAAATGAAAAAATTGATTGAAATGGAAAGAAACTGACCAGGAGATGTTAAACGCAGGCCTAGTAGCGTTCATCATTGAATGCTTGCTTGCTTGCGTATAATGTTGAATGTTGGGTTTTCTATGTTCAATAACCTGGATTAGCAAATAGGCCTTTGGAAAATATTTAGATTGAGCAAAAGGCTTCTAAAGATGAATGGAGCATACTATGGTGTAATGGTACTTAATAAAAATAAAGGAGTTTCAAAACAGGATATCTACAACTGCAAGTTAATAAGAGAATAGTCTCTGAATCAGATCAACTCTTATGATAGGATGCTAGCAGTACATCCTTGGAAATGTCTAACTAAATGATCGACCTTGTGTGGACGTAATAGAGGAATTGGGTTGTTCCTTGAAATCAATCATGATACATGATATGGATGCATGGCCGTTAACACATCAAACCTAAAGATCATCACCATAGCCTTTGTCATGTTGTTACCAATGGACATCTTCACACAACAGGTTCAAGTTCAAGACTTAAGTTTACTTAGTTCCTGTAGAAGTAATATTGGCTAACTTAGGTAACAATTCAAACTAAGAGATACCATTATTGAAAATATAGCATGATATCTGAGTCTAGAAAGTACCTTACACTTTGACCTTTGTGGGGGATTGTTGAACATTTAATTAATCTAGTTTAAGTTCGGCTTTTATTGGGTCCATGATATTTGATTAAATAATGCTTATTTTAAGTCCATTACATTGCCTTTATTAATAAGGATTAAATGTCTAGTGATAAGTCTAAAAGTGTAAATTCAAGAGAGGGAAAATTTTGAAGGGAATGTTTTGAAGGATAGTTTTATGTATGTTTGTGGAACTTTAATCCTACATTGGTGAAATGTAAAAACTTGGATGATCCTATTTCCAAAGAGTTTTATAACAAGTGTTCACAAGAACATGGACTAAACATAGATGACCATACACGCACACACGAATGTCAGGCGGGGTCAGGTTCAGGCTTTTGGCTTGAGAGAATGGTCTCTGATCTTTGAGTACTTTTTGTACAAAATTATATTAATTAATCAAGTTTAATTAAGGATTTACTTAATTAATTACAATTTAGTCAGTCAAAACTCATCCTCCGATTGATGTGTCGCATGGAAAGGGTTAGACCCGTGGGGACGAATAAATGAGATAAGAGGGACGACGGTTTTTGGACTTCTTCTTTCTCTCACGTACTTTCCCCTTTTGTCTATTCTCTCTGATGATTCTGTGTTTCCTGGAAACTGTGACACATCCCTCTCCATCGACTAGTGTGCTTTTGATTCTAAGGCGATTGAGGTATGATCGCCGTGTAGATGAGAGCCCGATGCGCTATTTATTTATTGGATCGTTTTATCCTCAAAGGAAAAAGTGGAACCCTGTGTATTGGTGTGGGTTGCTATTTTTTCTAAGGTAAGTCCTTCGGAACGATTCAATCAGATAAAATTTAACCTTATTTCTCTATTTTATTTCTATTCCTTGCATTGTTTATTCATGACTTTTCCTAGATCATATATATTGACTTTAATTGACATGTTAATCAACACAATCAATATATTTATATATATAATTTCACGTTTGGTCCCTTCCGTAGCTTCTGCGACCACTACTCAAAGAACCAAGTCAGGTGCATCGACGGGGGAACGAGAACAATGGAGAAGCAAAAGAGTGTGGCAACGGTGGAAAGTGGGAAGGATTCACTGGAGATTTGCCCCATGGTGAACAGGATGTGGTAGACGAGTGGCAGGTGGGGGAGGATCGACAGGGATGGTGTCATGGAGGCCATGCTTCAATATGCTGATGTTGGTGTCTCCACCTTCAACATGGTCGACATATGTAAGCTTCTTATTCACAACTCTTAACATATGTAAGCTTCTTGTTCTCAACTCTTACTTTTTATTTTATTTTATTATATTCTCATTTCAAGCATTTTTCACCCAACTCTTCTTTTCAACATGTATGTTATTCTTATTTTTTATTCGCTCATTCGGTTAGGTATCACTGTTGAAATAGTTTTTTTGACATACATTTGTCTTTTTCACAAACTTTTTTTAAGGAAGTGGATCTTATCATCAATGAAACTAGGGGTATGTAAAACAAAACTGTGTTATTTTGATGGTTAGAACCTATAGCTTCATGTGGTGTAGTAGTTAATCAATTGGTATACGTTCCTCTACTCTTTGAAAATAAGCTTGATGTTTTTTGTGATAGAGAACCTTATCACTATAATCCAAGAGTTCTGTTTGCTAGATACACAACTATCTCACGTTCTCAATGTATGATGATTCTTTTTGCGTCTGTGAATATGTGCATATTACGAAACAATCATCTCCTATTCATACATGGCTTGACTCTAGCAAGTAAAGTCTCTGTTTTAAATTAAATTTAGCCTACTAATTCATAAACCATTTGGGATTAAGATTTAGAATTAGACTCGCCTTTATCTTTTATTTTTATGTTATCTAGAACTTGCCATCAAACGTAAAGATGATACAGTGGTTGAACTTATTTCTCTAAATTAAAAAAAAAAAAAAAAACCTAATGGTGTTTAGTTGAATTAGGTTCACAATTTAATGTAACCCCCTGGCTTCTGCTGAATTTCGTGGTACCCCCTTAAATTTTTTTTAATAAACATTCAAGCAAGATGTCAATTAAGCCCTCGGGAGTGGTAAACTTGGCACGCGCGATGGCAGTGAGAGACACGTGTGGTACACTGTCCTCCCCTCCTCCTCTGAACCGATAGAACTCAAACGGCGCGCAGCCTTATCCTCTCTTTTCTCTCGAGGCCAGAGAAATCACAGAACGGAACAATGTTGGGTTCTCTCCTCTGCGACAACCTCGTCTTGCCCAGACCCTCAGCTCCAACCGGTCCGCACTGGCTGCGGTGGAGGAAGCCTCCACCACCTGTCCAGTGCGTGAGGACGGAGGAGACCACCTCTCAGCGCCGAACCACCGTCAGCAGCGGTGGCGACAAGCTCGAGATATGCCGAGTCCTCAATGGGATGTGGCAGACGAGTGGCGGTTGGGGAAGAATAGACAGGGATGGAGCCGTCGAGGCTATGCTCAGCTATGCCGACGCCGGTCTATCCACCTTCGACATGGCCGATCACTGTAACAACTCATGGAAAAAAAAACTAATAAGATTGGCGATCGGATTTTTTTAAACAAATTTTGATGTACCCAGAATATATTCTCTACTGTTGTTGTTGCTTTGGTTGATTGTTTGTTTGTTTGTTTGGGATGTGCAGATGGGCCAGCGGAGGACCTTTATGGTATTTTCATCAATCGAGTGCGGCGAGAACGGCCACCGGAGATGCTTGAGGAGGTCAAAGGGTAAGCTACTGATCACAGTAGTAGTATTGGTACTACAAGTTGTAGTAGTAGTTTAAAACTATATACTTCTTCCTTTTTGTTCTTGAGGTTGATTCTGCATTTGCGTGGGTGTGGCTTTTGTGACCAAGCAAAAGTGACTCTATAAAATTTGGGCTTTTGAGAACATGTGATCCTCCTTTTTCTTATCAATGTTCTGTTTTGCCTTCTGCCCATATTTTTAAGCCTGAAAAATTGTGATCGTTGGGCAGTGTTTCAAGGAGTACGTGTGATAGCAGAGAACTGTAAAAACCCTGTGAAATATATCAACTGTAACTTTAAATAAGTCTCAAGGAATATGGTGTGATGGTAGAGTATTGAAAAAATTTTGTGAAGTTCATCAACCTGTAACTTGGAAGTGACTTTATTGTTATGCAGTCTCACTAAATGGGTACCGCGACCTGTTAAAATGACGAGTAGCTATGTCAAAGAAAATATTGATATTTCTCGGAAGAGGATGGATGTTGCCTGCTTGGACATGCTTCAGTTTCATTGGTATTCTCCTACCTTTTGTTCGATAAAATAGAATCTATATTCTTTGCTTCTAATGTACAATTATTTGTAATTTTATGCTTGACGTGAAGTTATCCACCCTGGGATTCCTTCTGAAATATCGAGCATGAATCACATTCAGCTGACTGTTTTCATCTTGCTGTGCTATTAATTTGGAAGTCATTCATTGATGTGTCTATTTTTCTGCTGTGCTTGGACTTCTTTAGCTTTTACAAGTGCTATAATACAAATGCTAAACTCATGGTTCAAGAGTCCAAAATTGTGTGTTGAGAAAATCTTACAAATATATATATTTTTAACAGTCTTGAGTCCTGACATTCAGTTTGTCTTGGTAGAGTTTACCAAACCAATATTCGAAGACCATTGTCCATTTGATATCTCTGTATGTTCTTATGTTGAGGCAGTCAGGCACTGTTTGAGCTTATGTAAGCATATACACAAAATCAACAATTTTATGGACAAAAACTTGCAATTCCAAAGAATGACTACTGCATTGTTTTGGTTGGCAAAACATTGCAACTGGAATTTTTTGGATATCACAACTTTGCTTGTTAGTAAAGCATGGTATAGTCTGATCAAAGAAGCCCAATTCATTTCCTATCCAGGTTCCTTATGTATGTATCTTTTCATATGCTTTACAGAGTTCCACCTTCGTAAAATATAAGAGAGGGCAAGAGAATTCTGAAACAGCTACTTTTTAATGGAATAGCCAATTAGATGGAAATAATCTCATGCATATTTGAATGCCTTGTAATAACAAAGCCTTAGGGTTTTTCTTCGTTTATTCATGTTTTACAGTGAACGTAATTAAATTTAAGTTGTTTCTGCCTCCTATTAAAATGTGTTTTTCTTACGGTTACTATTTGTTTATTCGTTGATGTAGGTGGGATTACTCCAATCCTGGTTACCTTGACGCATTGAAGCACATGGCTGATATGAAAGAACAAGGTTTGCCTAATAGTCCTTGTTTATATTATTGCATGCTATATAGGATTTCTTAAGATCTCTCTTTGTCTCTCTCTTTGTTGGAATAGTCCCACATTAGAGAAAATGAAGATTGAGACTTATAATTATATATAGTTAGACTCTTTCACTTATTGTCAATTAATTTTGAGTTGAATGTTTATATTTCAATATAGTATTAGAACCAAAAGAAGCTTAAATGGGTACAAGTCCACACACATTTACCCATGTCCAAAAGAGATACTTGTTGAATCTAAAAGTGTCCACAAGTGAGGGGGAGTGTTGGAATAGTCCCACATTAGAGAAAGTGAGAAGTAGGACTTGTGGTTACATATAGTTGGATCCCTTCACTCATTGCAATTAGTTTTGAGTTGGATGTCCATATTTCAATATTCGCAATGTCTTAAATTTGTGGATTTAAAAGTGTTATATTGATGGAAAGTATGCAGGTAAAATAAAGACCCTAGCTCTGACAAATTTTGACTCAGAAAGATTACATATAATCCTCGAAAATGGGATTCCAATCGTGAGTAATCAGGTAATACTAGCTATTAATCAGATTTCATCACATAATTGTCCTTTCTTCAGACGTTCACTTGTTTACGTTTGAGCCTGCTAGGTGCAACATTCTATTGTTGACATGCGTCCCCAAGAAAGAATGGCTGAACTTTGTCAACTTACAGGAGTGAAGCTCATAACGTCTCTCCACACAACCCAACAACACCCCACATCTCTCCCTCCCTTGATTTCATTTGTGCTTCATGTGATTTCTAGCCCCAATCGTGCTTACATAATGTGATTAAACCAGGTATGGAACTGTGATGGGAGGCCTTCTATCGGAGAAGTTCTTAGACACCAACTTATCAATACCTTTTGCAGGCCCCCCACTGAATACTCCTTCTCTTCAGAAGTATAAAAGGGTAATGCTTCTTCACCGACTAATCAATGTTTTTTGTTTCCTCTTCAATCACAGGACCTAGTACAAACACCCGCTGTCTTAGGTTGTTGAATCTACTTTTACTTTGGAATTTTGACATGTCTTGGCTTTACATGAGACATAAAACAGATGGTTGATGCCTGGGGAGGGTGGAGCCTCTTTCAGGTCTTGCTTCAGACCCTGAAGAAGGTAGCCTCCAAACATGGAGTTTCCATTCCAACCGTGGCTGTCAGATACATACTGAATCAGGTATGAAAACTATACAAATCCATATATCTTAATATCTCGGCTGAATTGCCTATTCGGTGTGTATTTGATTCTTGATCTTGGACTGTTCAGCCATCTGTAGCTGGCTCAATGATAGGCGTCAGATTGGGCCTGGCAGAACATGTCCAAGACACAAATAATGTGTTTTCACTTGTCCTGGATGAAGACGACATGAGCAACATAGCAGAGGTATCAAAGAAAGGAAAAGATTTGCTGCGTATGATTGGCGATTGTGGAGATGAATATCGACGTGCTTGAAATGGCTTTACTAGTTCTAGTTTAAGACATTTTCACTTACTTTTGTTTGACAAGGTATTACTTCATCAGCAATTATCGAAATGATAATGTATAAGACGATACAGATTGTCATTTGTGCTACCAATTAATTATTTAAAATCACATTATAAACAATTTGCTTATTAGCTTCTGTTTGACGTTGTATGGCAGATTAAATCCCATTAGGGTAGATTAAGCCATTCATTATCCAGTCTGAGTTGAATTCAGTATACCCGGCATTCATCTATGATTAGGGAGTTGATCTGGTTCCAGCTGTTTCAGACTCAATTGCTTATTGAATATTGCTAGACAAATCAGTAACCTAAATTGATTGGTTTAGTTAATGAATTAACCCTAACCCTATGAGCTTCTACATCAGTTCTCGTCTGGTTGGTAACAAACTCCTGAGGGGAAAAAGAGGATATACATAATCGATTCTTAGATGTTACGGCATATAGAGAAGTGCCTAGAACCTTTCAAAACCATCTTACAAAGTCAATACGCAGAAGGGGAACACATGGTTTGGTTTAGGATGAAACAAATTGACTTGGTGTTTGTTGGTTTGCAAAAAATTTCAATCAAACTCAATCATTTGTCAGATTTGGTTCGATTTGACTCATGATCACTGTTCTTACGACCTGTAAGGTTATAATAAAAAAATGATCAACAATTAGTTGCAATATAACATTTTTTATCGTAGAAGAAGTTTTTTGAAGTTAAAATACATTATAAGAACACTCTTAAATATATATATATATGTGTGTTTATCTCTTATTAAATTTAACTTGAATAAAGTGTGTAGATACAAATATAGACTGTTCAGTTTGATTTGACTAAATCAACTCTTCAAATGGAACCAAATCATTTTGTTAGAGTTAATGAACTCTTACATGAACATTTGTATTATTCATTTATTAGGTTTCTTCTAAGTTAAGTATGTGTTCTTTGACATATAGGAGATCATAATCTTTTGTTGTGATAATAATAAATGATTCTCTTTTCACTTAACATGATTAATCTACCAATTTCAAAAAAAAAAAAAACATGATATCAAAGTTTAGGGTTTAACAATAAGAAAAGGGGAGGCAGAGCAGTAGCAGCCACTACCATTGGTTCATCGTTGTAACGTCCACACTTGCATTGGCTAGCGGAAGCCACAACAAAGGCTCCGTGTATGCGTAAACATAACGAACAGATAAAAGAGAACTACAATATTATAAAAAAAATCCATTATATTGCTAAACTCTTGTCTATTACATAACTATTGCATGATTTGAAAGAGACAATGGTGCTTCATTAGACACTCTGGGTCCCATGTGTATTTGGATGAGTCGTGCAACGTGCCAAGCAAATACCTGAAGAATGCTTCTCTAATTACCTACATAAAATTTAAAAAAAACATGGTATGAGTTTAAGTAAACTCAGTATGCGTGTGGGGCTTCTAACCTAACACAGACTTATGACAAATGGTAATATCTATGTTTTCACTTTCATTTTCATTTAGTCTTTTAGTGGATTCCTTGGACCAATTACCGTTGGCATGACGCGGTCTTCCAGCTAGCATACAACCCATCCTCACTCCCATTATTACATATTCTAATTCACTCTTTATTCATTAGTGAAGATCTTGTATACCAAGCTATGTCAGTTAGTAGACATCAGATTTGAGTCTTGTAGTCTTGTCGTTGCCACTAGATTCATATAGGATCCAACACTAAACCTCGTCAGGCTAGTGCATCCCCTTTAGGATCATTACTCCGAGGAATCATATGCCAAAACTCTGTTCTCTCTCTTCTATATCTTAATGTGATAGACTTTTGTATTTTTCTTTACTTCTTTGTACATGAAGGGCATGATAGTAAAATTTCATTTTATTTAATAACCATAAATGCAAGGTTTCTTATGTAATTTCTCCTTAAATTTCTGTTCACAATTTGACTACAATTCTAAAGCTACTATGAAATTATCAGATACTTTAGAAGTATTATAATTCTATTTTAGACCTAAATACAATTTTGACAATAAGATAGGAAAAGCATGGTATAAAACCTTTAATATAGGAACTTCCTAAGAATATGCATAAATTCAATAAAATCTGTAAATATCTAGCATTCATAATAGCTTAAATCAATAATCTACAAAATTTCCATTATTTTTATCCTTAGTTTTCATTTCACATAATTTTACATAATTCAAGGGCATATATGTGTGACCATGCCGGTGGAACCTTGCATGGCTCTCCAAGGTGCGTGGAAGCACACGAGGAGTCCCGATACAGTCACGGCGAAGATGGTGAATCCGGAGAAGAAGACTGGATTCAGAAACACCAAGGAAATATAAGAAAAAGGATAAGGAAAGGAGTCGCCATCTAGTCTTTTAATGGAAAGGCGAAGAAAACCAAACACAAAGGAAAAATCAAGAAGCAACCAAGGCGAAGAAAACATATGCATGCTCCTTGCCTAATGGATGTAATGCACAAATCAATGCGGGCCAAAGAAAGGATAAGGATTCTTGTTACGCATGGGGAAGGGGTTAGGCACCCCCATGCGTCCGAAGAACTCGGTCTTTCTAGGTTTCCTGCTTGCTATTGTGTGTATGCTTGTCTATTATGAATGCACATGCTTGAGATGACTGCGAAAACATGTCGAATCAAAGAAATGAATAAAAAGAAAAAAAATGATAATCCAAGAGACAACGTAGGCATTGAAAATGCCACTTTACTGTACGCCTGTGGGCGATAAGGAAAATTGTAAAAATCGAGAATGCTCGGAAAGCGTCACGCAAATCAGTGGAAACTTGAAGAAATCCAAGAAAATCAATTGAGAGAAAATAATCCTCATTTGGGTCAATGTCGGCATTGTTAAGTCTGTTAATGTACGTTCTCGAGTGATGGAAATTCAAATAAAATCAAAGTCGCGAAAGTTGGAAGAAATCCAGGAAACGATGTGAAAATTGGGTTTCAAACGAGTCAGAAATGTATGCATGAAGTAAGGAAGAAGGCAAGAGAAAATATGCATGAAAAAGGGGAACAAAATGCATGTGTGAGTGAAAAATGGTAAATTCCAGGGACTTTTGTGCAAAATTCCCAAATTCTGAATGAAGGCTGAAATTTTGAGGCTAAAGCAGCAAAAATACATAGGAAAACACATTTTATGTAATTTTGAAGAAATTAGGGGTCAAATGTGTAAAACTATGCATTTTTGGTCAAATTCAAGATTTCTAAGGTTCAATATGCAATTTTGCTAGTGAAACATGTGTTTAATGCAATTCTGAAGAAATTCAGGGTTAAATGTACAAAATAGTAAACTTCTGTTTGAAAATAGGAAGTTCAGGGACTATTATGCAATTTCTCCGAAGAAAATATGCATTCTATGTGAAATCATTGAAGTTCAGGGTCTAAAATGCAATTCTAGAACACATTTGAGTGGATATTTGAATATCCAGGGTTTAACTTGCAATTTTGAGAAGAAAACATGCATTCAGAACTATTTTAATAAAGCTTAGGACTTTTTACGCAAAGTTTTGGATTAAAAGATGAATTAAAAGCACATCAGGGGGGTTATATCAAATTTTCAAGCTTGGAAACATTAATAAAGATTTACAAGGGGCACATTGCAATATTTCAAAGCAAACATTATTAAAATGATTTAAAAAAATACTACAGGGACCTAAAAGTAAAATAAAAGGACTTACCTGCAAGAAAAGAGAAGAGAGAGAGAAGTTTTATTCAAAAGAAAACTATTTTTTATATTTTTTTTAAGAAAAAAGAAATGACGACCGTCGGCGACGGAACTCCGCCGTCGACGACCACTTGGGATGTCCTTCCGGGGCATCCTGATGCCTGATCATGCATCAGGGCTCACTTGGAGCAAGGAGAGGAGGAGATCCAACGGTTTGGATCAGGGTCTTGATGGTCAGAGTTGGCCCTCCACCTCCCGCGCTGGCGACACGACTTCGATGATGGCGTCGGAGAAGAAGAAGGCTCTGGGGCAATGGCACGGCAGTCTAGGGCTCCTAGAGGCTTGGGGACGCTGAGAAGAGTGTTTCCTTCCATCCGGAGGCACGATTGGCGTTGCTCCCTCAACCTCCAATCCTGCCTGCCGTTGACGTTTCCTTCTCCGGCGAGCTTGGCTACTGGGGCGATCCAGGGCACAAAGCAAGGTCTTGATTGCTCCGGAGCGTGGAAGAAGAATAGAGGATCATTCCTTAGGTCTTGGCGAGGTGCTGCAAAGGGAGGAGCGTCCAGTAGTGCTTCCTTACCAGTTGTCTTCTTCAACGACGGCGGAAAGGTGCGATTCAGACGAGCTCCGTCGAGTGATCTTCTGGGGGCTTTAAACGGTGTGCAGATGATCGGAGAAGCAGGAGGAGACTAGTCCTAGAGGAATGGAACACATTGGGGCATGAATCGATCACTGGATTCGTGCCCCCACCTTCGTCGCTAGAAAACAGCTCCGGTGACCCCTAGAACTCTGATTCCGGCCAGGGAAACCCTCTGGCACAGTTGAAATCGGTTGGGGAAGAAGGAGGAAGGCCTAGGAGACCATTTTTGGAAGGAATTGAGGTCAGTGGAGGGCATACCAACAAGGACAGTGGAGATGGCCGCCGGAGCTCGCCGGAGGTGGCCTGAAGCTGGAATTCTTCCCCTCCCTGAGCTTTCTCTCTGATCCTGGACCTCTCTGGTTGCTTTGGTTGAGAGAAAATAGCTTGGTAGCTCTCTTTTTGATTTTTCCAAGTTTTTCTCTCCTTTTTCTCCCCTCTTTTCCCCCCTTTTTTCTCTTGCAAATGAAAGGGTACTTATAGGCTTGCAAATGGCTAGGGTTGTTAGAGTAGTTGGTTATGGTTAGTTATAGGTTGTTATGGTAGAATGGGAAGTAGTTAGGGTTGTTATGGTGGAATGGGAAGTAGTTAGGGTTGTTAAAGTGAAGTGGGAAGTAGTTAAGGTGAAGTATGAAGTAGTTAGGGTTGTTATGGTGGAGTGGGACGTAGTTAGGGTTTGTTTAGGTAGTTAGAGGTTGTTATAAGTTGTTATGGTAGAGTGGGAAGTGGTTAGGTTGTTAGGGTTTGAAATTAGGGTTTAGGGTTTGACTTAGGGTTTAAGGTTTGATTTAGGGTTTAGGTTTTGATTTAGGTTTTAGGGTTTGATTTAAGGTTTAGGGTTTGGATTAGGTTTAGGGTTTCATTTAGGGTTTAGGTTTTGATTTAGGTTCTAGGGTTTGATTTAAGGTTTAAGTTAGGATTTTGAATTAGGTTTAGGGTTTTATTTAGAGTTAAGGGTTTGGTTAAGGTTTGATTTAGGGTTTAGGGTTTGGATTTGATTTAGGGTTTGGTTTAGAGTATAGGATTTGGTTTAGGATTTTGAGTTGATTTAGGGTTTATGTTTTCATTTAGGTTTTAGGGTTTGATTTAAGGTTTAAGTTAGGGTTTTGAATTAGGTTTAGGGTTTGATTTAGAATTTAGGGTTTGATTTATGCCTTTGAATTGAATTTAGGGTTCTGAATTCAGCTTTGAGTTAATTTTGAGGTTTTGAATCAATTCCGGGGTTTTGGATTAAGTTTTGAGTTAAGTTTAGGATTTTAAATTTGATTTAGGTTAGTTTTAGGGTTTAAGGTCCAATTGCATGCATATGGGGTGTCTACTGATGTCCCTCCCTGAGCGAGGTCAGAGGACGAATGGAACAGAGACTGATGCTAAGGGTTGATAAAGACACCCCACCCTCCTCTTGCAATGAAAAAAAGGAATAGGAGGAGGAGACCACTGCTCAGAGTTGACGAAGACGCCTTGCCCGAAGCTGCAAGAAAGAGTTAGCTACTGACAACTAGTTACCAGTTGGTGAAAGCACCAGAAGTCATGTCCTGCCTCCTAGAACGCCATAGTCGATGCCGAAATCATGGAAAGTAACATTAATGACAAATGCCGACACCAAACACCAGTGTTAATACTGAGATGACTGCGACTGCTAATGAATAATGATGAATGCCACAAGTGGATTATGTTGTACTACTAAATGATGCATGTTGTGCAGGATGACAAGTTGACGACCAGTCATCTCCTAAAGGATATGACAGTCATCTCGGTTATCACACTTGTCGAGAAAAACGTCAGACAAGACTCACGGTGCTTGCCAATCGAAAAGTGACTGGTCACGGAGGACATTCGGGTAGTTCGGGCTACTAACCTAAAAAAGGGAGGAAGGAACAAGACGAGTGGGGAATCCATCGGGCACTACAAGCATTGCCCAGGTAGTTCGGGATACCAGCCCAAGAGAAAGGGGGCACGACATCCAAAGGAAACACCTAGTAATAGAAGATAAAGCAGAAAAGAAATTCTATCAACCGAGAAGCAGTCGGTGTTGGTTCGGAAAGTTGAAAAAGCGAACGCATCAACCGAGAGGCAACTGGTGATGGTTTGAAAGGAGGATAAATGAACACATCATTCGAGAAGCAGGCAGTGATGATTCAGAAAGTTGAAAAAGCGAACATATTGATCGAGAAGCAGCCGGTGACGGTTCAGAAGGTTGAGGAAGCGAACACGCCAACCGAGAGATAGTTGGTGATGGTTCAGAAGGAGGATAAACGAACACATCATTCGAGAAGCAAGCAGTAATGGTTCGGAGAGCTGAAAAGCAAACACGCCAACCGAGAGGCAGTCTGTGACGACTTGGCAGGCTGAAGACGTGAACACACCAACCAAGAGGCAGTTGGTGACGGTTTGGAAGGAGGATAAATGAACACATCAACCGAGAAACAGACGGTGATGGTTTGAAAAGCTGAAAAGCGAACACGCCAACCGAGAGGCAGTCGGTGACGGTTCGGAAGGAGGATAAACGAACACATCAACCGAAAAGCAGACGGTGATGGTTTGAAAAGCTAAAAAGCGAACACGCCAACCGAGAGGCAGTCGATGACGGTTCAGAAGGCTGAAAAAGTGAACACGTCAACCGAGAGGTAGTCAGTGACGGTTTGGAAGGAAGATAAATGAACACATCAACCGAGAAGCAAGCAGTGATGGTTCGGGAAGCTGAAAAGCGAACACGCCAACCAAGAGACAGTCGGTGACGATTCCGAAGGCTGAAGAAGCAAACACGCCAATTGAGAGGCAGTCGGTGATTGTTCTGAATGAGGATAAATGAACACATCATCCGAGAAGCTGGCGATGATGGTTAGGAAAGCTGAAAAGCGAACACGCCAACCGAGAGGCAGTCGGTGATGGTTCAGAAGGCTGATGAAGCTAACACATCAACCGAGAAGCAGGCGGTGACGGTTCAGAAAGCTGATGAAGCGAACACACCAACCGAGAGGCAATCAATGACGGTTCAGAAGGAGGATAAATGAACACATCATCCGAGAAGCAGGCGGTGATGGTTTGGAAATCCGAAAAGTGAACACGCCAACTGAGAGGTAGTCGGTGACGGTTCAGAAGGAGGATAAACGAACACATCATCCGAGAAGTAGGTGGTGATGGTTCAAAAATCCGAAAAAGCAAACACGCCAATCGAGAGGCAGTCGGTGATGGTTCAGAAGGAGGATAAACGAACACATCATCCGAGAAGCAGGCGGTGATGGTTCGGAAAGTTGAAAAGCGAACACGCCAACCGAGAGGTAGTTAGTGACGGTTCAGAAGGAGGATAAATGAACACATCATCCGAGAAGCAGGCGTTGATGGTTCGGAAATCCGAAAAAGTGAACGAGCCAACCAAGAGGCAGTCGATGATGGTTCAGAAGGAGGATAAAGCGAATACGTCAACCGAGAAGTAGTCCGTGATGGCTCGGAAGAAGGATAAACAAACACATCACCCGAGAAGCAGGCGGTGATGATTCAGAGAGCTGAAAAGCGAACACGCCAACCGAGAGACAGTCGGTAACGATTTAGAAGGAGGATAAACGAACACATCATCCGAGAAGCAGGCGATGATGGTTCAGAAAGCTGAAAAAGCGAACACGCCAATCGAAAGGCAGTTAGTGGCGGTTTAGAAGGCTGAAAAAGAGAACACGTCAACTGAGAAGCAAGCGGTGATGGTTTGGAAAGCTAAAAAGCGAACACGCCAACCGAGAGACTGTTGGTGACGGTTCGGAAGGCTGAAGAAGCGAACACGCCAACTGAGAGGCAGTGGGTAACGATTCAAAAAGTTGAAAAGCGAACACGCTAACCGAGTGGTAGGCGGTGATGGTTCAGAAGGAGGATAAACAAATAAATCATCCGAGAAGCAGGAGGTGATGGTTAGGAAAGTTGAAAAGCGAACACGTTAATCGAGAGGCAGTCAGTGATGGTTCGGAAAGCTGATAGACAAATACATCAATCGAGGAACTAGTGGTGATGGTTCAGAAAGCTGAAAAGCGAATATGCCAACCGAGAGGCAATCAGTGACGGTTCAGAAGGCTGATGAAGCGAACACGTCAACCGAGAAGAAGGCGGTGATGGTTCGGAAAGCTGATGAAGCGAACACGCCAACCGAGAGACAGTCAGTGACGATTCAAAAGGAGGATAAATGAACACATCATTCGAGAAGCAGGCGGTGATGGTTTGGAAAGCTGAAAAGTGAACACGCCAACCGAGAGGCAGTTGGTGATGGTTCAGAAGGCTAAAAAAGCGACCACGCCAACCGAAAGGCAGTCGGTGATAGTTCGGAAAGTTGATAGATGAATGCATCGACCAAGAAGCAGGTGGTGATGGTTCGGAATAAGGATAAATGAACACATCATCCAAGAAGCAGGCAGTGGTGGTTTAGAAAGCAAGATACCAAAAGGGCAAATGACATAATACCAATATCAAGAGAATAACTCCAAACGGTAGTTGACATGCCCCTAGTAACAGGTGATTAATATGAAAAAGCAGCTGACATGCCCCTGGTATCGGAAAGCTAAGGATGTTGCGAAAAGAAAGGAATAGAAGAAAGCTGGGGGGGGGGGGGGGG
>JAMKQA010009178.1:0-19897 GCA_024699735.1 Posidonia australis | reverse complement strand
TGCTCTTCCTACATCCATGTAGCTCTACATCACAACACACTAATTCTCATGCAGAATATGCATATATAGGGCGTAGTTTGCTTGCATCAACACATGTATGGATCTTAGACCGATGATGATAGAAGGAATAAGCTAGCCAATGTTGGGAATGTGTAGCACCTCCTCAAGTAGATACTATTCAGGAACCTAGAGAGTGAGGGAGCCACCTTTCATTGTGAATTGGGCAAAGTATCTAAGCTCTTCAGGGACCCTACACCTCACAGAGGGAGACAAAATGCTAGGGGTGAGAATGAGAGCGTGAGAAATGAAAATGAAAAAATATATATCTGTGAAAGGGCATAAAAGAATAAGAAGTCAGAAGTCGCAGATAGAAGTCTGCCCTAAAGAGAGAGGCGTGACGGGTAGCTCTGTCCCTCTAGTTTATCTTGGAAAGGAGTTAGAGTGAGTACTTGGGAGACGTGTTCCAAAAGGGCCTAGCCAACGTTTTTAAACAAGCAGCAGCTCCCCACCATAGACCAGGTACCTATTACCTTTAAGCCAGGGATAGGGTGAACCCACACACCTATGAGGGAGAAAGAATAAAGAATAAAGAATAAGTAAAATAAAAAAGCAGGGGTATGGTCCATTGGGGTTTGGAATGGAGCCCAAAACACAATGACCCATTTCTAGAGAGCCACCCAACAACTAGGGGCTTGGATAGAGTCTCGTGAGGTCTGGAGTTGCCATTCCTTTGTACTTGGCAATAGGCATATCAATGATGAGGGCACTAATAAGATCCAACAAATCATTTAGCATGCATACATTTCTTCCTGTAAACATCATCCTAATAAACGTCGCAGAGTGTTACTTGGCTCTCTTGTCTTGAATGTGACAGCGACTTTCAATTCAAGAGAATCAAGAGGACATCGCCTAAAACCAGGGCATGTAAGCTGCTCTCGTTGGTTTAGGGCCATTTATGTCAAACCAAGGGCATGTTAGCTGCCCTAAAGTTAGACACACTGAGCCAGTACTCGACCAGGGGCATGTAAGTTGCTCTGATTGGTTAAGAGTCATCCATGTCGACCTAGGGCATGTCAGCTGTCCTATGGTTAGACGCTTTGAGCCAACACTTGACCAGGGGCATGTCAGTTGCTTTACAGGTCAAAGATCCCTAGTGGTCGGTCGGGAGGCACAGTCATCTAATAGTTCCAATTCCCCAGATTTACTGGTCATATCTCATTACTCGGGTACTTGGTTAAAACCAGTTGGGTAACCAAGACCTTCCCTCAGGGCTGTGCACAAGATTTAGTTTGTTCAACAACTCCCTATTCGATTAGCTGTAGTCTTCAGTTCTGGGCCAATTTCTCTAATCCTGACAATTCTATTTCAGCTTTTATCTGTCTGCTTTGATTTTGCTAAGTGCTGTTGAACGAAGCAAAGTGGAAATCTATTTCTAAAGAATAATGTTTTGAACATGTCCTATAGGAGATCGTTTACCCCTTCTGAGGAGTCTCGAGACAAGACAGCTGAGGTGCCATACAGATCATTGGTTACCCCACAATGGTTGTGCCCACACAGTGCTCAGATGTTCTCCAGGCTTGGATCAAATAGTTAACTGAAAGTGATCGTGACAAGCTGCGGATTTGAGGAATCTCTACAAAGCTTCTTGATATCGTAAAGGTGGAGGTTTCCAGTTACTTTCTGTGTGCAGCTGCCCGATTCTGGAAGCCGGATCATCACGTATTTCGTTTTGGGAGAATCGAACTGACCCCAACCCTGGAAGAGATCCACAGAATTTGTTGCCTACAGAGATGCCTAGGACCCACCGTGTTCATGTGGCATGACGAGTATTCCTCAGTATTGAGTGAGCTAACTGGCCTATCGACCGGTGATTGTGGTCGTCAGCTCATTTGTTTAAACAGACTCTCTCCCATCTTCATTTTCTTCCAATCCATACTTCCATTCCTTGATTTTGTGTGCTGAAGTTGTTGTGCTTCTTGTGATTTTGAAGGGCTATTTTGGAATCCCTGGGGCTCTGGGAGAGATGATGTTTGATCTGGTTACTCAGGGAAGGCAAGATGGCAGGCTACTGAAGGGATGAGATGTCCCCAACAAACCATTGGATCCCTTTTTGGTCGTACCCAAGTGTATTTTTGTCTTTTGACACAAGTTATAACTCAGAATCTACAAGAGGTCATTATTTTGCCAAACAAGCTTCTCCCATTTCCCATAGAAGTTGGTTTCTACAAAAAATGCTGAAAACTAGTTTCTACCAAATGAGCCAAAATCTTAATTATTCCCAGTAGTCATCCCAAACACACCCATAGTGTCACTTGTATTTTAGAGATGCCAAAGATTCTCCAACTCCTCCAACATATATGTAATTATCTTTTCAGCAAGTTTAGCCCCTTCATTACTGACATTATAATTACTGATTGCACGATATGCCTTTTGCATCAACAAATTTCTACGTAATATTAAGGATGGCTTGAGGAAAGTCCTTGATGAGTCACTTCCCAATAAGTCAACACCATTTTTAGCCTTTTTTGTCCATCTCTTTGCAATGTATTCTCCTGGTATATAGTTTGATTTATTATCCACAAGCACCTTTAGAGCATGATGACACAACCATTCTTCGACTTCAAACAACTTGTAGGTAAAAGTTACTAGACAAGTAGAGGGACAGAAGCTTACTGTGTATTTCCTTGTGTGACATGTTTCCTTCAAATAAAAGATACGTATTTGCCCATCAGTATTGCAATCATGCATCTCCAACTCCTGAACACCATAAAATTCAACTTCAAATTTTTTGAAAATGTTGATAGTGTAAACTCCAGCTGCATGTCTCAACAATCCATTATTGACTCCAAAAGATGGTGTGCCATGTTTGCATCTAAAATCTTATTCTAATTCCATGGTTTGTATTCTCTTGCATGTTTTAGTATGCTGATGCATAAATTCTGTGAGAGTCATTGCTTTTATGGACATGGTATGGAAGACATTAGTTTTACTCTCACTTCTTTGTGTGGATCTAATATTTGCACCAAATGTCTCAAGACTAAACGTTGAACACCATTTTCACGAAGACTATAAAAGACATTAAACTAACTATTATCTGTAAGTTCAAAATCTTGAAGCAAATTAGTCCGAGAGAGCTCAAACTCTTCTTTTGATTTACACGAGTAAAGACATTTATTAAACTTTCTCTTGAACTCAACATTTGCATAAAGATATTTTGTTGCCTTTTTTTTATATACGCGATAAACATAGACGATGGCGTGTATTTAGAAGTACCTAGCCCATTTCATGTGTTTTGCTATTTTGTTTCGCAAATACAGGGATTTTTCAAATGTTTGCTAGTCCGTTTTGAAAATAGGGGATTCTCAAATGTCTAAGCTAGACATTCACTGGTTCATTTTTCAAAAGTAGTGTTTGAGCAGACATCCGCTGTGACATAATTTTATTTTCTTTTTTCAAATTTATAAGATACTAATCATGAAATTTATTTCTTTTGATTTTAAAAGGAGAGATAATTGCATTATCTCGCCTTATCTCTGCTTGATATAAGGAAGGATAATCTCATCCCTCAATGTATATATGAGATAGCATATTAGAGAGAAAGAGAACTTCGTGCAAAAGTTTCTTTTGTGTGACTATGTAAATATGCATCTTCTCGAAGGATAAAAAAATGATTATACGGCTTCTTAAAGAATAAGAAGGAGGTTGATCGTGTACTTCGAGAGAATTGAAGTTTGGCTCTATTGTTTGTCTACGAGAAGTAGACAGAAAGGTGTTCTAGCGGTGGTTCTTTTGTAGTCAACTACACGTGCATGCATCACGATTCTTCCTCACTGGTATCTGAGAGTGGTTTGATTATAACTTGTTGCACTATGGGGATCAAATAACACCTCAAGCATTGATGTTTGGTAACACCCTAGCAGAGCACATAGATAATCTTCTTAAGAGGGTTTTTCGTCATACATGAGTAAGATCTCTTCATATTCTTTGAAAATTTTATTTCTAGATAAATCTTGTTTTACATATTATTTGTGTTTCCATTAGAGTTAGTCATATCAATTGTGCCCAGTAGCAACAATTTTAAAGTGTTATTGCAATATTATGTTAATTGACTAAGTTATGAATAGTAATAATATAAGAATAATAGGGCAAATCTTGACAAACTTGAGAAGTTTGATGGCTCTAACTACCATATGTGGAGACGTGATGTGTTGTTTACACTGGAGTTGAAGGGCATGGATGAAGTTGTGATAGATTCGTGTCTTATTGTTGATGAAGGTCAATTGCTTAAAGCTATTCAAATTGCAAAGGTTGCAAAGAAATAATGGACAAAGGCCAATTCTCTGTGCATGAGTTTGATCCTTTACAACCTTGAGAAGCAGATTGTAGATTCTTACTTTAAGACGAAGACTACGAAGGGTACATGGGACTTCTTAGAAAAGTAGTACAAGAATGATAAAAGTGTTAGCTAAATTAACTTCATCTCGATTTTGACGATAACAAAATATATTTGTATGCTAACCCTTCTTAATAGGTCAAGGAAGAATTCTTATAGACCTTGAAAAAAGATGAAGGCAAAATGGCTAGAAGGAGTTTACGTAGCAATTCAAGTCAATTTAAGTCAAATCATTTGAAGATAAGAGATCAAGTTTTTATTGTAATTATATCTTATGTAAATGTATGTTATTGTATTTTAGGAATTTTTAATAATCTCCCAAATACCCCTAAAGTGTCTTAGGAAAATAATCAAAGTACCAAACTCAATCATTCATTGATTACACTTCTTAATAGGGTTCTTGAAGGCATTTCGACATACTGGATTGATTTTGGTATTCTGAAATCTGAACTTATAGTAGTTCAGAGCCGAGAACCAATTTGGCATACTAAATTGACTAACCGTTGGGAACAATTGTAAGTCATTTGGTTTACCGAATAACTAGTCGTTTATGGCCGTTAAACTAACATTCAACACCTCTCATTGGCCTGTAAATTTCCACTCATTGGCATCCATTTGCAAGAATACTCAATGTTATTCATTCCTATCTTTTGAGAGAAATTTCCAAGAGTCTCCTACACCTCATTAAAGCTATAGCAAGTTATTCATTTTCAATCCACTAAAATCCACTTCTCAATTGTGTGTTTGGGAGAAACAAAAAGAGTTGATAATTGTAGTCTTTCTTTTCTTTAAATGTACAATCTTCTCCAGTTGCGAGAAGGACAAATTGCGGCTTTTATGAAGTCTTGGCAAAGTTTTCATGAAGAAGTGTAGAAGTAGGATCTTGGCTCGGAATCAAGATCGGAAAAAGGAATTCTCAAAGAGTGGACTAAGTCGAGGAAGCCAAACTACTACAAGTTTATCTTGTTCTCAATTTCTCTCATCTTCTTCTTTGTATGCTTGTAGTTTAATCTTCAACTTTCATTTCTAGTATTATTTGCTTGTGTTTGTTAAATAAGTTTTTAAATTACTAATTATCCTTAATTCTTTATTCACTCCCTTTTAGAGAAGTCTAAAGATCGTTACAATTGGTATTAGAGCATTATTTATTTAAGTATAGATTTAATCATCTTCTAGATTATTGCTTTAACATCTTCAAACAATAGCATTGTAAAGGATCAAAGCATAAATAGGCCATCATTCTTTGATGGGAACAATTATAATGATTAGAAATGTAAAATGGTAATGTAACCATGCTGATGACGACTCGTGCGTGACCAAGAGAGCTCATGAGGACCGATAAGGCCACGGTGAGGGCTTGGCAAATCCGAGAAGGAACAATCGAGTCAAAAAATGCCAAAGCAAATGCAAAGGGATAAGGAAAGAAGGGAGTCGTCACCTAGTCTACTGTCGGGAGACGAGGAAAATCGAAGAAGAGTGTGGAAAATATGCAATGCCATGCAAAGTGCATGCAAATGTTGCTAAATGCATGACTTGTGATGAGGACACAATGATCATTATGGGCCAGAGAAAGGGTAAGGACTCCTGTTATGCGTGAAAAAGGTGTTAAACACCCTATATGCCCGATGAGTTGGTCTTTCTTGACTAATCGCTCGCTTGTGTGACATTATGCTAAATACACACTTGCTTATCGCTGGATGCCTGATGCATATTACCTAATGATGCATGGATGCAAGGAGAGTGCGGGGAAAAACAAGGTAGAAAGCAAGGGAAGAAGCTCAAGCAAACAATTTGGATGCAGGGCTACGCACCGGTTGACCATTCCTATTGACCGCACCTTACGGAATCGTCACTGAAATCTGTTGAATAGTTGCGTTGATTCAAAATGCTGACTGTGATTGCCGACGTTCGCCACTATCGGGGTTCGCTTGATGCCTGTAGAGCTGACTAGCGAGCCATGGATCTTTCTCGGGCAAAACACACTACACCAAAATGCGAATGGGATGCACGATGAGCTAGGAGGGATCGAGAAGAGCAAGACTATATGCCTAGATGTTAGGGAGGTCACCTGGATCACTCCACCCATCTCCTCCCTCTAGTGATGGGTTCCGGCGACAACTTCAGCGGCGAGCACGAGAGGGCGGGCTTCAATAGGGCTCTCTAGCATTTCTGGAAAGTGGAGGAGACTATGGGGAGCATTCCTTTGTACTTAGATGTAAAAGAAGATGGCCGATCTACTCCACCCATCTCCCTCCCCCAGTGATGGGTTCAGGCGACGGTGGGGACGTCGAGCACAGGCTGTGAGTGACGACGCGGTGCTACAACATTCCTATAAGCTGGAGGGGACTGAGGGGAGGTCGACAGTGGAGAGAATTCCCCACAAGAGGCTCCGGAGTGCTCCACCCGTCTACCTCGCCAGTGACTGGATTGACCGACGTGCTGCACTAGAGGATTACTGGAGATGGCGCGCAACGAAGTGCTCTGGTGCTACTAAAGGGTGGAGAGGACTGAGAGAAGGTGCTAGGATGCTGTGGGTATGTGGGTGGTTGGCTCATGCAACTCTCCCCATCCCGACCGAACGTCGCTAGAGCTCATAGCTCCCATCGGCCACGAACGAGCCCGTGAGCACCGGAGGCTCTGCTGGGACGTTTTGATGTCATGAGGAGAAAGTGGAGGCACGTCGGGATGAACTCACCACGCGCTTAGAGGCCAGTGGCCTCACACAGGTAGAGAGCTCATCATCGGTGGCCGGAATGTGGTGCAATGCATGTAGGCAGAAAAGAACTCTGGCAAAGTCAATGAAAACGTGCGACAAAACTTGATAGGAAGCATGCAATGCAACAGTAGATAAAGCGAGAAAAAGGAGACAGGGTTGAGTGGGTACTCACCTACGAGGCAGGTGTGCACTCGACACTCTCGGTGGCACTCTGGTTGGGGGCACGCGACTACAAGGGCGATGGCTGACTGTAGCCGGCGGTCTAGGCCACAAGGGGGCAGCGCAATGGATGGTCGAGTAATGTAGTGGTTTGAGCAGGCCGAAGTTGGATGGCTCTGTGCATGCTGTTGGGTTGCCAAGGGTGATTTCACAAGTGGAAGGTGATGCTAGTTGCAGGGGAAGGCTCAGGATGCAAGGGCTCGAAGTGGATACATGGGGGGTTTGTGCGAATGGCCTCTGTGTCTCTGCTTAGCGTCACAACTCACAACCCTGTTTTGTTCTTCTGACTGTCTAGACCAGTCGAGGTGGTGTGCTGGATGTTGTCTGTGGGTGGCAACATTGGTAGAGAGTGGCAAGAGACCATGCTACGTAGGAGGGCGTTGAAAGCAATTCCTTGATATTGTCTCGTCAGCCATGTGTGGAGAGGGACGGTAACAGTAGGCACGTGCGGTGTTCCGTGTGGTGGTCGACAGCGCTGAGCTTGATAGGGCACTACTACTACCAGATTAGGTGAGTGGCAGGGAGATTAGGTGGGTGGTGCAGGTGTGGTGACGTGGTGATGATAGGAGCAAGTCGGGAATCCGTAGGTCGAGGAATTGGGCAGAGTTCATCAGAATGGGTGGGAGTTCTGTTGTCTGAATTGATCTGACACAGTGTTCCGTGCTGACTATCATCGCCGGGAATAGCTATCATCTAGATTCTCCCAATAGGGACGTCATGTACTACTATCTCACATAGTTGTCCATTGACCTCGTCATTAAATGACGTTTGACCCGTTGTTGGGCTGACTTACTTAATTCTTGGCCCATCTCCTTGCACTAAAAGGGTTTGGGCTACTAGGATTGATGGTTTTTGTAGTACCCGAAAAATTTATTTTGTAATTATTTACATTTTTAATGAATTTATTCTTAGACCGGTATTATTATTCTGAGGCTCGTTGGTGTGGTTTTGTGCTTTTGAGCTTGGACCTCGTAGGCTAACTTCTGTTTGCATGTCCTTGTGTGTGGTTGGCATTGTGCATTGTGCCACTGTGCGTGTGGGCTCGAGTGTGGGTCCATGTCAGCCTGTGTTGTGGGCAGATTGTTGTGGCTGGTGGTTGGACGGTGGCCATTAAGCTCGTGCGGGGTGCTGGTGGCTGAGGTGCGTAGGTAAGCATGTTCTTAGTTACTACGTGCGCAGGGCTTTATAAGTTTCCCGTGCTGCACTCCTCCGTTGCTCATCACCTGTCTCCTTCTTCCTTCTTCTTCTCCTCCTTGGGCACACACCTCTCCTCCCCACCTCCCATTCCCTTCCACCTCACTCTTCTCCCTTCCCCACCCCCTTCTTTCCCTACTCATCACCCCCGTTCTTCCTCCCCTGTTTCGTGTGCCGGTGAGAGAAGGAGAGAGAAGTGAGAGAGGTGGAGGTACTGTGAGGCTCGGTGTTGGCGTGGCGGGTGCTCCAGAGGTCGTGGAAGCTCCTGTGGATGTCGTGGAACCTATTTTTCGACATGCCGAATCAGGGCCCAACTGCTTTTATAAAACTTTGATTTTGAGGGGTCTTCCGGATTGGTTTGTATTGTCCCTTTCAGATGGGATTGTGGGCCGTCAATGGTGGTGCCTTGGGACACTTGATGTGTCGTTTTGCTGAGGTTTTGGAAGAGTTTTCAAAGATATAAAAATAGTTTTGAAAATGATTTTAGAAGATATGGTTGGCCCGTTTTGGAAAATGGTTTTCCTGATTTTCTGTGTAGGGGTCGAGACAGTGTGGGACAGTGTCGTCGGGACCAGGGAATGTGACGACATTCTCGGGTGGTCGGGCGCATCTCCCTGGTCAAGGTCAGGGGTCGAGATACCTGAGGCTGAGGGACGTCGAGTCTTGAAGGTATAAGACTCCTTGACTATCGTCTCAAGGCTAGGGTTGTAGTCTACGGGTTGAGGTGTCTTGTGGCATGACGGAGAGGTATGATACTCCTGCTGTCGTTGTGAGCAATAAGGCTCGAGTGCTATCGGGTGTGGAGGTATGACACTCCCTCTAGAGCACTGTGTGTGGAGGACGCCGTGAGGAAGCGTATCCTGTGGTGGCTAGTGTGGGTGGGACATGTGTCTCATAATTGGTAGCATCTTGAGAGACAGGATAGCCTTCCCAGGGAGGAGTTGGCTTCGTAAGGGTTCTCCAGGTAGGGAGAATCGCGGGACGGTGATTGCTCCTGCATGGGTGGTTTCACTATGGTAGTGCAGAACACCATGGTTACTCCTCTGTGGGCTATTTGTTGCTAGAGTTTGGTTGCCTAGCGTTGGACTTCTCAACTCACTATGTGTGGTTTTGGCCATTGAGGGTCGTGCTTGTGGTTTTGGGCTAGTAGAGCCCCATTTTTGGTTTTGACCTGTGTGGGCCTAGCTTGTGGAATTTGACCGAAAATGGTTTGCGAAATGAATTCAAAAAGAAAATTAATTATAGTTTTTTTTCCTGCTGTTTTTCGTGGGGTGCATGATGGGTGACTTCTGTCACTCATGTGTTTTCCTCGTGTGTTTTGGGTTGCAGGTGCAGGCACGCAGAAGGTTTAGCATAGTACATATAGATCAGAGTCTTGTAGCTGCACACACAGGTTCCTGGTAGTTTAATATTTTCTATTTAGCTTTAATTTCCTGTAATTTAATTTATTTAAATTGTTATGGGCAATTTAGGGCGTGACAGATCCGGTATAAGAGCTCCAGGTTCACTAGGTCGCATTAGGCTAGTGCCATACCTAGGGTGTTTGGTCTAGAGATTCCATAGGTTCTGCATGCATGGTAGAGTTTGCACTTGTTTTCTTCATGATTTTTTGGTTATTGCTTTGTCTGTGGTGCAGGTGTTTTGCCTTTCTCCGGTAGGATGCCTCTTGGTGGTTGTAAGGGCAAGGCTCCTATTGAGGAGACCGAGCCCCGAGAGGACGTAAGTGGATGGAAAGTGGTTCGTGTGGAACTTAGGAGTTTAGCACACCGGATCTCCCATGCGTTTAACAAGAGTAGTGCTAGCGAGTTGTCGGGTGACCCGTGGCTGAACCAGTTCACGAAGCTTCGTCTGCCGTCGTTCAAAGGCAATGTCAGTGTTGAGGAGAGAGAGGCTTGGCTGGAGAAGGTGGTGAAAATTCTAGAGAGCATGACGTGCCCAAAGGAGCATTGGGTGCGGCTGGCGACTTATCTGCTGGATGGTGAGATAGATAGGTGGTGGAAGTCTGTGAGACGGCTGAAGTTCCCAGACTCGATCACTGTTAGCATCCAGTGGAAGGATTTCAAGGCGGCCTTTTATGACAAATATTTCCCCGCTCATGTAAATGAACAGCTTCGCCGAGATTTCCAGAGTCTGGAGCAGGGTACGATGTCGGTGCTCGAGTATGAGACTAAGCTTGCCCGGCTGAAACGTTTTGCTCCTGCCTATGAGTCGGAGGAGGAACAAGCGCAGAGGTTTATGGACAACTTGAACCTAGGGCTATGGGTGAAGGTGATGGGCTGTCGGTGCCAAACTGTGGAGGACATGGTTGGGATGGCTTATCGCTTCGAGGCAGAGCATCAGAAGTTTCTGGAGAGTCGTCCCAAATAGAAGGGTAAGTCTTTTTTTACTTCTTGGTTTTCTTTCTCCGGACCTCCAAGTGCCAGTAATTCAGGTAGCCCTGAGAAGAAGCAGAAGGAGAGGTCCAGTGTTTCCTCTACGGGTCGGTGGAGTTTTGCTGGGAGTAGCGGAGCTGGCCTCAGTCAGACAGGGTCCAGTGCTCCTAGTGGGAACCAGTGCTTCAATTGTGGTCAGGTGGGTCACATCACTGCATATTGTTCTCATCCTCGCCAAACTCCAGCCCCAGTGGTGTGCTATAATTGCGGGAAGGTGAGACACATTCAAGGATCCTGTTTGGAACCATCGAAGAAGGTAGGAAGCATGCTACAATAGCTGACTAGGGGACGGGTGTAGACACCCCAATTTTGCAGGTTTGCAGGTAATCTTCTCAGGAGTGGACTTTTGATTGCTAGGCTATCAATTACTTTCCCCAAGACCAACTTGACATCTTAACTTAATTTCATCTACAAAAAATAGCCTAAACCCTAAACTTAGCCAAAACCTTAAACTTAGCTTAAACCCTAATCCATAACCCTAAACCTAGCCTAAAGCCTAATCCTAAATCCTAATCCAAAACCCTAAACTAGCCTAAACCCTAATCCTAAACCCTAATCTAAAATCCTAAACCCCAATCCAGGGCCCTAAACCTAGCCTAACAAACCCTGACCACTTCCCACTCCATCATAACAACTTATAACAATCTTAACCACTTAAACAAACCCTGAGCACTTTCCACTCCATCATAACAACCCATAAAAACCTATAACAACCTCTAACTACCTAAACAAACTCTAACAACTTCCCACTTAATCTAACAACTCTAACAACTTCCCACTTAATCTAACAATTCTAACAAACTTTCATAACAATCCTAACCACTTCTCTAACCACCCAATCATATAACTCTATAAATACCCCATTTGCAACTTAAAAAAGAGGGGAGAAAAAAGCTTGGAAAAAGAGGGGGGAAAACAAGAGAAAAAGGAGAAAAACACCAACGGAGACCAAACCAGTGAAATCCAGTAGTGAAGCCACTGAGAAGCCTTGGGAGAAAGTAGCTCAGAGCTCAGGAGCCTTCGTCGGACAACCAGGGCTCTCTGGCCACCGTCTACGCCAAGCTCTAGTGACTAGAATAGCCTCCACACACTGCCAGCCCAGGTAAGCCACTGAACAGAGCTCTCCATTTCTCCCCTTGGATCTTCCTCAACCTCCCTAGAGTTATTCCAGTGGAGATTGGAAGCTTGCTGGTCGGAATTTCAAGTTTTATGGGTCACCGGACCCATTTTTCGGCAAGAGAGGTGGGGGCACGAATCCACTAAGAGATTCATGTCCTGGTGTGTGAGGCCAGATCTCCCCTTACTTCTCCTCCACTCTGAAAGCCGCACAACCCCTCTGGTAGCCTCTAGGAGAAGATTGCTATTCGCAGCCTTGCCGTCGCTGGAGAAGACGAAGCACAGTGGAATTCATTCGCGTGTCTTACGTGGCGTAGCTCACTCTAGAGCATCGAAGTACTTTCCTCTCATCTCCCCTTGGACTTTGGAAGCTTCGGAACCCTGCTTCAAGCCCCGATCATGCCCCACAGTCAACGTCCCCAGAGACGATGGCGAGCTTGATCAAGAGGGGAGTGTGCGGCGCCATTCTTGCCCCCAGGCGGTGGGAAACTCCTCTCTACGCCGTCGAGCCTTCAGGAGCCCTGGACTGCCGCTCCATTGCCTCTAATGGCTTTGTGTTCTCCGAGCTTGTTGCTGAAGTCGCGACATCGATGAGCGATGTGGGAGGAGGAACCAAACCATTCAAAGTCTGATCGGAGTCGGTAGATCTTCTCCCCTCTCTTCTCTCTTGCTCATCAGTCATTTGGATGCAAGATCGGGCGTTGGGGAAGGTCTGGATGGCATCCCAAGCGATCGTCGTCGGCGACTGTCGAGTGTTTTTAAAACTTCTTTTTAAAAAAAACTTCATTTTTTTTCTTTTGTTTGCATTTAGGTCCTTTTTTTTTGCATATCAGTCCCTGCATTCATTTTCAAATCATTTTAATAATGTTTTGTTTTGTAAATTTGCAGTGTGATCCTTGTGGTTTTCTTTTAATATTTCTTAGGCTTTAAATTTGACATAAAACCTTCTGATTTTGTTTTCATTCACCTTAAGTCCCTAATTTGCACATAAACCCTGAACTTCACTAAAATTACACTGAAAATATGATTTTCTGGCACATTTGCAAACCAAACCCTGGAGATTCATGGTTTTTACTCAAAAGTGCACAAATTTTCATTTTAAACCTTGAACTTCATTAAAATTACACTAAATGCATGTTTTTATGGCACATTTGCAAATCAGACCTTGGAAATTCATATTTTCATCCATGAGTCCACTAATTTGCATATTTAACCCTAAGTTCTTCAAAATTACACTAAACAAATGTTTTGCTAGTAAATTCACAGATTGGACCCTAGGAATTCCAATTTTACTAATAATGTACAGATTTGCACATTTAACCCCCTATAGCTTTAAAATTGCATAAAATGTGTTTTCATTATCATTTTTGCTGGTTTAACCCTAGAAACCTCAGTCTTTATCCAAGAACATGTAATTTTTGTATAGAGGCTCCTGGAAACTTACATATTTCAGCAATGCTTTCATTTGTGCATTTTGTTACCCTTTTTTCGTGTATATATTCTCATGCTTATTTTTCTTACATCATGCACGCATTTCAAACTTATTTCAAACTAAGTTTTCACATTATTTTCTCGATTTTTTCTGATTTTCATGATTTTGATTTATTTGGATTTTCATTGCCCGAGGGCGTACATTAATAGGCTTAACAATGCTGACATGGACTCGAATGAGGAGTATTTTCTCTAATTTGATTTTCTCAGATTTCCTAAGTTTCTGCTGTTTTACGTGACACTTTTCGAATATTTCCAATTTTCACGATTTTCCTCATCGCCCAAGGGCGTACAGTAAAGTGGCATTTTCAATGGCTACATTGTCTCTTGGATTATTTTCCTGATTATTTCTCTTTTATTCATTTCTTCTCTTTGATTTGGCATATTTTCGCATTCATCTTAGGCTTGTGCATTCGGGGTAAACCGGCATACACATTAAATCATTAGCAAGTATGAAACCTAGAAAGATCGATTTCTTTGAGTGCATGGAGGTGCCTAACACCTTCCCCATGCGTAATAAGAATCCTTACCCTTTCTCTGACCCACGTTGATCTATGCATCTCATTCATTAGACACGGAGCACACACGCAATCACTTGCTTTCATTTGCATCATTTTCTTACATTCATATGCATCCTGTTTTTCCTCGTCTTTCCATTAAAAGACGAGGTGGTGACTCCTTTTCCTTATCATTTTCTTATGTTTCTGAGTCTAGACTCCATCTCCAGATTCATCATCTTTGCCATGACCATATCGGGACTCCTCGTGTGTTTCCACGCACCTTGGAGTCGTGCAGGGTTCCATTGGCATGGTCACAGGAACTGGCGACTCCGCTGGAGATAACCAAATTCTAGATTTCGTTTTTGTTTTCTTGCTTGCTTGATACTTTTTGTTTGTTTTCTTGTCCTACTTGTTAGTACATATTTGACTATACATGCCTTTTTACACGATTGCTATGCCATAGCACATGCACATGACTTAATTCATGTCTTTTGATGCTTGTTTTTCTTCACTTACCTGTGAGCACTACACTAGCACATGCCATGCTCATGCCTTTTCCTTGTTGATTGAGTGTTTGGATGCCATGATTGTGTGTTTTCTTCCCTTTTTGGATTTGCTATGATTAGGAGAGTAGAGACATGTTTGCTTCCTTTCCTGGTTAAAATAAAACACACAAATTCTGATAAACAAAAAATAAGGCATAACTAGAGACAAATGCTCACAATCTCCCTAGTTTGATAAAATACAAGTAAAAGACACCAAACATATGTGCATGAATGATCATTTTAGAAAGCATGCATCTTCTCCTTTGAGTCCACCTACAGTTTGCGAAGGACAATTTTGGTGGCCCGTTCTATAGCTTTGGCGTGGGGCATGTTGCTATTTGTCCCCTTTGTCTGGGGTCGTGTCAGTGTTAGTAGAGGGTACAGTTCTTCGCTACTGTCGGAGTCGAGGCCACCAATGCACCACTCATTTACTGCCTGCGCTTTGGCCAGGATTTATAATGGGAACCTTACTTTTCTGGCCAGAGTCAAAACCTAAACTCATGAGTGCGTCCCATGTGGTCAACCTCGTGCGGGACATGCATGGTGAGAGAGTGCACTTTAGGACATTCATCTGCATTATGTGTCATTGCATGCTACTTTAATAACTTGCATTTGTCTTTGCGTCGTTGTTCATGTTTTGATGCCTGTGTTCTCTTGCCTGTTTGTCATAGGTAGCTTGTTACGAGGTCCTCAAATAGGAGCTCGGGTGTCTCTGGTGCGGGAGGCCTCCCGTGGTTGTTCTCTTTTGCCTTTTCCTGAGCTATTGGTCACTTTTGATAGTAGTTCGTCTTAGAACTCGTGCGTTTGTCTTTGCCACAGCTCCATTCATATTAGCTCACAGTCAACCATTGCCCTACCGACTAGCGAGCCCCTTGTTGTTGTTCTAGAGGAAATCCTAGATTCAATTCCTCCATCTTTCACCTCTTTTGATTCTCCTTCCCTCCATGCATTTCGTTTTAGGATTCAAAGGGACTCTGAACCCACTTTGGGGCATTCGCACGCACTCGTCGCTCAAGAGCCTGTCACCAAATCCACTACAATGATCACCACATAGGTTCTAGAAGTACCAGATGCACCTCTTTCCTAAGGCTTTCCTATTCTAAAAGTTCAGTCGGCTGTGGCTACTTATGCTATAGGGTCCGTTTCTCTCCCACTCTTGCCTTCTGACCCATCCATCTATGAGTCTTTTGCCATGCAACTGTAGCATCTGATGGTTCTCGCAAAGAGGCTGCAAGACATGGCTCTCTATCATGGTCCTACCTTTGCTCCTTTTCCCTTGACCCCTGAGTTTTCGATGTAGACCACCTTAGTGTTGCAGGCTCATTCCACAGCACTTTCGTCCATGCCATCGCCTCAGCTCTTCACTACTCCAACAATGAGGGTGCCATCTTTGCCTCTTGCACCTTCACTGCACTATGCACAACATGTGACTCCAACACCTGGTGACCAGTCGTTTGGGCTGGCTGGAGAGCAGTATGCCTTAAGCTCTTTGCCCGGAACCATACCAGTGCAACAACTGTTGCTCCCACTCAACATCTTACACAACACAACATGCAATCCATTCATTCCATTTGCACTAGATTCAGGCTCATCCACGCATGACATCATTACTGTCAGCACCTACGCACGGGTATGCTGGCCCTTATGCTTTGACACTAGGAGGCGTTACGATGGATCTGGAGGTGCGCACACGCACGACCCATACGGCATACGTGGCACCCCCATCAACTGCTCCTGTCTCGTCAGCAGCAACTTCAGATGCCCTCCTGGCAAGGATCGACGATCTGGAAAGATCACTTCGTCAAGTGCAAGGCAGGGAACACCAGTCCTACCATTTCCAGGAACTCTGCTATTTTTCAGAGGCAATACTCCCCTCGAATTTCCACATCCTAGAATTTGAAAAATATAACGGTAGTGGCTGCCCAATACCCCATTTGATGGCGTATTGCGGAGACCTCATGCAACTTTAGGGCGATGAGAGGCTTCTGATCCGCTTATTCCAGAAAAGTCTGACAAGGCCGACACTTAGATGGTTCACATCCCATGACATGGCCTCTATCAAGACTTGGAATGACCTCTCTAAGGCGTTCCTGGAGCAATACTCCTTCAATCTTGACTTGATCGCTAAGTGAGAGGATCTTGTCGCAATTCGGTAGGGCCTCCACGAGTCATTTAGGGAGTATGTCGGTCGTTGGCGTACACTAGCCTCCCAGATCAAGAATAAACCCTCTGATGAGGAGTCTATTGAGATCATTATAAGAGGAGCACAACCAGCGACTAAGGCTCTGCTTAGCATTCATCCCATCACTACTTTTGCATCATTGATTCAGGCTGGCACTCGCGTGGAGAGTTCGCTGAAAGGTGGGAACTTCCCTGCACTCTCTACATTCGCCAAGCAGGCCACTTCTTCTGGTAGCAGCTTCAACAACAACATTGTCAACTCCAGCAATGTCGAGAGGGCAACCGTCACTTTCATCAAGCCTTCTACAAAGCCTAGTGGAGTAGAGAGCCAGCCTGACTTGAACCAATTAACAGTTGCACCTAGCTCTCCACGCACCACATACACACACTCTATCGTCGAACTAGTGCATCACATCACACCAGCTCGACAAGGATAATAACCTAAGAAGAGGCGCAATCGTCGCATTGAAAGTGACTTCACTCCGCTTGGTAGGCCGCTGAGTGCCCTCTTCCTTTAGGTTGTGTCGCTTCTACGACTCCTGGATCCTCGACCGCCACCAAACCCACTCCTAAGGTGGTACGATGCAAATGCGCATTACGATTATCATCGAGCTTTGGGACATTTGATTGATAATTGCCACACTCTCCGGGATGTTGTTCAGAGCTTGATCGACAAAGGAGCTATTGTCGTCAACGCGTAGGAGGCAGTATCCACACCTGCACCAACATCTACACACCATAGTGTAGCCAACCTCTCCTCATCTGAGCCTGCAAGCTCTGAAGATGTTTGAACTTTAGGGGTTTATCTTCTCTCACCCAGCCTTTTCCGACCCATCAACCTTGATCCTTCTCTTATTGATTCCTAGCTCGGTCCAGTGATACATCTGTGCACCATTCCTGTTCCTGTTCCCTTGCGAGAGGTCTAGCCTGAAGTTTGCCAACTTGCCGTGCACTAGTCCAACTCAGAGCGCATAGATACCTTGAACCTTAGAGTGAAGGAATTACAGATACTTCAGAATCAACAATAAGTGCAGTCTTCTTAGCTAGCAATGGAAGCTCAACAATAGGGACTGAAATTGTATCCTTTTTTCTTTATTATTTCATTCTTTGCATTGCCATCATGCATTCAAAAGAAAGAAAAGAAAAGAAGAGCAAGCATCCAAAAGAAGAAAAATGCAAAAAAAATTAGAAAACAATAAAAAAATCGAAAATACTTTGCATGTTAATAACTCTGCTTGATGACGAAAATTGGGAAATTTGCCTGTGTCGGATTAGAATGCTCTTTCTTAGATGGCACTACTCAGATGACCAAGTAGCGAGGGAGCTACCACCTATCAGGGCCAGATGAAGTGTCCAAACTCCGTAGGGTCCCAACACCTCCAAGAGGGAGATAAAATGCTAGGGTGACTGAGTGTGTGAGTCGAAAAGGAATTATACCTTTGCATGGGCATAAAAGAAATTGGAAGACAGAAGGCGACGATAGAAGTCAACCCAAGAGTAAGAGGCATGTGATGTAGCTCTATTCCTACCATACTTTGGAGAGGAGTTAAAGCATGTGCCTGGTAAATCCACACCATTGAAGGGCTGGCCCCCTTCCTGCAGTAAAAGCCTCAAACCCAGATCAGGCACCTTTTACCTCCAAGTTAGGTATAGAGTGAAGTCATATGCCTTTGAGGAAGGAAAAATAAACTGTGTAAACTCAATAGAGCAGGTGTAGGGCCTTAAATAGTTTGGCATGGAGTCCGGTTTATCCCACCACCACATAGCAAGCTTGAGTGTCACCTCTCATCCTACAAGAGCCACCCACAACTTGTGAGTCTTTGTAGGGTCAGCTGAGGTAAACAAACAAAAGTCATAGTTGATGAATAAAACATGTTTACCTAGTTAAGTAATAGCTTCACCCATCATCCATCACCATCAATACCTTGCTTGCTGTAGTCTTTCTACTTGCATTTCGCATTGCATTATAGAGTTTCAATGAGCGTCTTTAATCAGGGACATTTCAATTATGGTCAAAGCGCATATACAACAAGGACACCTTCTAGTGCACATGTTATACAAACCTATAGAATCAGCAGCATTGGCAATAATCTCCCTACGGTCAACCAAGTTCCACTGGCACTACTTGGGGAATGTTCGGTGATTGCATAAATAGGGACAAAATGTCTAGAGCACTTGCAGCAAGACCCCCATGACATTTGGCAACTTGACTCGATGCTAGGGGCATCTGTTTTGTCCTAACTGCAATAATTGTATTCGGAAGTCAATTTTGTTCACCAAGAGGATGTCAACTGCTCTTTGGATAGAACCCGTCCATCAGGCATTTCACGAGGCACAGACTCACGACTTATGGTGTAGAGAGTCTAGACCAGAATCTCCAGCTAGAATATCCAGACTGTTCTGAGAAAATGCAACGTAAGATCACGAATAGAATGTCAGTTTTCAGTCTAGTAGGCCACGTATACCCACTTCCCTTAGAAATGTTGGGAATGAGAAGTGAAATTTAGTGAAATCTGCAAACAGCATCAGTTCAAAGCAGTCACAGTTCAAGGTGCGCCCACAAGCAAGTGCTTCCTAGCAAATTTCTATTAACTAAACTAGTTGTCTAGGCCTCCCAGTTTTCTTCTATTCCTTTCTTTTAGCAACATCGCTAGCATTCCAATACCAATGGCATGTCAACTGCCTTTTGGTATTATCTCCTGATACTAGGGGAACGTCAACTACCTTTTGGTATTATCTCATGATACTAGGTGTAGACACCCTAATTTTGAGCTCATTTGGCAGCAGGCTCCTCCAGTTGATGCTCTGGTCGCGACCACCATAGTCCTAGTCTACACAGGTCCCAATCAGACCCACACTAGCCCACCTGACCCAGTAAAACACTATCCCATTAAAATTCACTGAAAAACAGATAAAACACTTAATCCAATTTAAAATCTACTGAAAAACAAATAAAACACTTAATCCAACTAAAATCCACAAAACCCAAATAAAGACCCTAATCAAACAAAATCCAATCAAATCCACTTAAAAATCCAACAAAAACCCTAATCAAACAAAATCCAATCAAATCCACTTAAAAATCCAACAAAAACCCTAATCCACTTAAA